>PVJX010001743.1:0-150286 GCA_004027295.1 Dolichotis patagonum
TGTCTGCCTTGCTTGGTGGTTTTCTCCCGTGTGTATCTAGAATGTCTTTCAGTATTCTTTGTAGGTTTGGTTTGGTGTTCATGAAGTTCTTCAGCTGTTCTTTGTCATGGAAGTATCTTATTTCTCCATCCATTTTGAAGGACAGTTTTGCAGGGTATGTCAGTCTGGGTTGGAAGTAGTTTTCCTTTAGGATCTGAAATACTTCACTCCATACTCTTCTTGATTTCATTGTTTGTGTTGAGATGTCTGCCGTGATTCTGATAGGTTTTCCTTTATAGGTGATCTCTCTTTTCTCTCTAACAGTTTTTAGTATTCTATTCTTATGTTGGGTTTCTGGGATGGTGATTATTATGTGTCTGGGTGTAGTTTTATTTTGGTTATGGCTGTTTGGAATTCTATATGCTTCACTTATCCAGATGTCAGTTTCTCTTCTCATGTTTGGGAAGTTTTCAGCTATTACGTCTGTAAATATCCTCTTGATATCATTTGGGCTGTCCCCTTCTTTTTCATTTATCCCTATTAGTCTTATGTTATTTTTCTTGGCATCATCTTGCAGGTGTTGAATTGTTATTTCCTGATTCTTTGTTATTTTTAAAAGATCTTGTCTTTCCTGCTCAATGGCTGCAATCTTATCTTCGAGGTCTGAAAATCTATCTTCACTTTCATTGAGGCAGTTTTGGCAGCTTTCAATAGCATTTTTGATTTCCTGTATATCCCTTTGAATCTGCTTTATGCATTCTGTTTGTTTCTTATATTGTTCTTTCAGGGATTCTATCTGTTTGCTTTGTTCCTCTAATTTTATAGCTGTGTTTTCACTAGATGCATTCACTATTTCTTTCACTGTTTTTATCAATCTTCTTTTACCTGGGCAAGTATTTCTGATTTTAATTTCTCCATAGCTTTCCCTAGTTGCATATTTATTTCATTTGATATCATTCAGACATTTCAGGTGTATGGCTTCTTTTTTCTTCTATGTACACAGCTTCTAAGCTTTCTTGGGGAGGGCTAGAGCTTTGAGCCTGCCTTTTGGTCTTTCCTTTTGTCATTTTTCTATATTTCCTTCCTTTGAGTGGTATTCCAATGCTTTCTCTGCATGTGTGGCGAATTACCTCTTGCACCCTCATTTCCTGGAGGGGCAGTGGCTCCCCCACAGGCTCTTGGCTTCCTCACAGGGTCCTAACTCCCCTCTGCAGGCTCCTGGCTCCCTAAGTTCTAAGGTGGATGCTGGGCATGGTCAACCTGGAGCCTGTGGAATCTCAGGCAGTCCAGGCCACCGTACTTTGTCCCAGGCTGGTCTCCTGCAGGTGAAGGGTGGGCCTACAGGTCCCAGTCAGGCCAAAATGCTGGTTTCTGCAAAGTTCCTGGTCCTAAACAGACCTGGCCGAGATGCCAGTCTCTGCAAAGTTCCCAATCCAAACAGCACAGACCACTCTGCAGGTCTCCAGGTGGTTCCCGGTCCCAAAGAGTCAGGCCGAGATGCTGGTCTCTGGGAGATTTCCTGCGTGTGAAGGGCAGGGCTATGAGCCCCAAACAGGCCTGGCCAAGATGCCTGTCTCCGGGAAGTTCCCTGTGGGCGAAGGGCGGGCCTACCGCTCCCAGTCAGGCCGAGATGCCAGTCTCTGCAAAGTTCCCAATCAAAACAGTACAGGCCAATCTGCGGGTCTTAGGGAGGTTCCCAGTCCCAAAGAGTCAGGCTGAGATGCTGGTCTCTGGGAGATTTCCTGCGTGTGAAGGGCAGGGTAAGGGTCCCAACAGGCCTGGCCAAGATGCCAGTCTCTGGGAAGTTCCCTGTGGGTGAAGCGATTTATTATTTTTATATAAGGATAGATTGAAAAGAACTAGAGATGCTAAACTAATAGCCATTTTTATTTACATGTTTTGTGCCCCCATTGTAAAACCTTCTAAGGCTTTCACCAAGCCCTGCAGCCTTACGGGATAAGGCACCCATACCCTTTCACTGGGCACCCACCATAGGCTGGGCAGTCCATGCTGGGCTATGCTTTGGGAACAGTGAGCTCAGTGACTCTTCTCAGTACAAGGTTCTGATACTGAAGTCTGTGATCTTTTATCATGGCTACATTCTTCTCTTTTCATGGTTTTTGTCTATTTACAGGCCCAGGAGCCAGGCAAAGCTGAGTTCACATTCTAGCCCCTGAACTTTACCCTGTAGAAAGTTGCTTAATTATTCATAAGTGTTGCTTCTCTTTCACATTTGTAGCCTCCTAAGAGCACTGCGAGGATGGTACAAGGTACGATAGAGCAGATCTGGTTCATGGTAAGATGTCAGGAGAAAAGTAAGAATTTCCTTCCATAATTCTGGCCTGTTTCATAGTCTTTCTCTTCACAGAGCACATAACCTGGTTGAGATGTCATAGGGAATTGAACAACTAAATGTTCCCAGCATGTGTCTCAGCCTCTCTGTCTGCCTTCTGTGGGCTAATGCTGGATTGCTCTGCCTCTGCCAGCCCTCCTATGGGTTATATGGTGTCCTCGGGAAAGATCTTTCGAGTCTCTAAACTCTGCTACTTGTGAATGTGATTTCTTTTAGAAATATGTTCTTTGCAGATTTAATCAAGTTAAAATGAGGTCTTTAGGGGTGAGGCTCAAAACCAATAGGACCAATGCTCTTCTAAGAAGCACTAAACACCATATGGAGACAGTATACAATGGACAGAATATCATGTGAACTAAAGTACTTCAGCTGCAGGTCAACAGAAAAAGTCAGAGAAGGGTCCTCCCTTATGTGGCACTGAAAACACCTTGATTTCTATTTCAGAATTCTAACCTTCAGAACTCTATTCTCTCTGTCTCTTTGTCTCTCTGCCTCTCTTTTTAAACTCTCCCTGTGGGCTTGTGTGTTCCTCCCTTTCTTTTTTGAAGTACTGGAGATTGGACACAGAGTGTTACTGAGCTACATTTGCAGCACTTTAAAAATTTTATTTTGAACAGGATTTGCTAATTTGTATAGACTAGCCTCAAACCTACAATCTTCTTGCCTCAGCCTCCCAAACATCCATTGTTTTGAGCACTGAATATGTAATCTTATTATAGTGTTTCTAGAAAAGACTAAAACTACCTACCAAGATGATCTTATGCTTCTGAATGTGAGCAAGGGAGTACTTCTAGGGTAGAGTGTAGACCAGATGGGGGTAGTTAGGCTCTTGAAGAACAGGGGTAGTTTTCTATTGTCATCTTTCTGTTTTGAAGTAAATAATTATATGTGGGGTAAGTATGAAAAAGGAAGAGCTGAGACAAGGGAGAAAGATAAATTATGCAGAAAAATCTTCTGTATGTTTGTCTTTGCACTGGGAGAATTGAAAACATCTTATTTAATCTGTAAAATGGGTGCTCTTTTTCTGTTTTTATTTTTTTTTCCAGATGAAAAAGCTTCAGGCAGGGATTACAAATTCTCAGCTCAAATTCTAGCAGGAACTAGTGGCTGAGCAGTTCAAGACAGAGGCCATCTCATCCCAGTCTTCCTCTGCCTCCACCCTGATTCTCTTTAATATATGGGGGAGAGTAGATGACACCTAGAAATCAAGCCGTAAGGGGAAAAATTCTAAGCAAAGGTAACCAATATTGGGGGAATCATGATGGAGGCATCTGGTGAGGTCACGGAAAAGTGGTCTAGGAGCGTGGTGAGGAGGAAAGCTCTGCAGCCACCTTGCCTGTACTCCAGTGCTGCCCACCCCTGCGTTGACTGGCTTTTGTCTCATTCCCTCTCCATGTCAGCTTCCTGTCCCCTAACAGTGAAAGGGACTGTAGGGCTGTGGTGAGGCGTAAATGAGCAATACAAAAGAGCTTGTAAATCAAAGCCAGTCCCATGGCAAGCACAACACAAGGCTTGTTGCTGTTATTACTTTTTATTATGCAAAATATGATCTGTGCCAGGGCTCTCACCCAGCTCCTCCGCCCCATGCACCATGATACCACTAGGTCTTTTGGGTGTGGATTGCAAGATGCCTTGCTGTCTGCTTTCTGCAAGTGACTTCTAGAATCTCACCCAAACTGGAACACTTTGGCTCCTATTAGACAAGTGGTTGCCACATTGGTTAACAATACTTTTCAAGAGGCTTTTGGGTGTTGTGGAGTGACTGGTATGATGTTTCACAGCCATTAACAAGAGCATCTGGGAGGCAAGTGCTAACATGTGGTTTTTCAATCACTGCTTCTAACACTCATTTGAAAAGGGCCTCTGGTCCCTAATGCTTGCATCTCCCTCTGCTGGGTCACCAAAGATGTTGAGGTGTACCATCTTGAGCCACTGCACCTACCCCACACCAAACTGGTTCTTCTTCCTAGCAAGACTGTTTATCTATGGTGCAGTACCTCAATTCTGAATTCATTACTGAGCTAATGCACATAAATGGCATAATCTGGGCAATTTATTTATGCCTGGGTTGTTGAGCTGTCTTTGACTGTGTCCCTGAAACAGAAGAGGAAGAAATTGAGTGTGACCTGCTGTGAGGGCATTTTAGGATGCTTTATCGATTTCTTGATTCTAGTGACTTTTTTCAAGGTCCAAAGTAACCTTCCCTCAACTGACCAGACAACCATATTTCTTTACTCTCCTAAGATATGATTATCCAAAAGAAGGGCTAAACCTGATACACAGACCTAGACAAGCTTTGGGAGTTTTGCTTGAGTGTTGTGCATAGGAATAGAGTGCTTATTGGGGAGCAGAGATTAGAATTGTCTTCTCTAAGGATGAAGTTACTTTTATGGTCCTAGCCGAAAAGATCTCACCCTTATATGCTTCTCTGTTAGGATCATCAGGGTTTGGGTTTTTAATTCCAAATAAAAAGTTGTTTTAATTAAATAAAAATTTTTAAGCTAGAGATGTGATCAAAACATAAAGTGAATGTTTAATTCTTAAAAGGCATTACATTAAAAGAGATGTTGTTATTAATACACAGCAATATACTCCTGATTACTTCAGACATACTCACCCCATCATCTTTGCCACTTTTTGAAGCAGCTCTGGAAGTCTTCTTTTATAAGTTTCTTTAGTTGCTCTGTTGTAGGTATTTTGATGTTCTGAACTGACTCAAAACATTTACTTTTGATGGTCATTTTAACTGTATGGAAGAGACAGAAGTCACACAGTGCCAAACCCAGTGAACAGGTAAACAAAGACACATCATAAGGTTTTTATAAGCCTGCTTTGCTGTCGAGTTACACTAGGAAGCATCTGTGGTTTTGATCACTCCTTGTAAAGGCACTCATAAAGGAGGACTTGCAGACTTGATTCGGAACGTAGCAAGAGTGATTGGCTAAATGCGTTTGAAGTGGGGGAAGTATATGACAGTATTCTTTCAGTGTCATAAAGTTTTAAAATTTGTGCTTAAATTCATTGAACGTTTTGATGATACCTTAAACTAGCTGGATTTGGCATAGGGCAGGAAAGAGGTCCTCCACGGAGGTGCAATATGTGTGAGAGCTGGGCTAACGTGTAGGCAGTAATTAAAAATATAATAATAAGAATTGAATTAGTTGTGATTCTTCAGAGAAACGCAACCAGTAGGATACACATATTCATTAGGAAGACTTAGCTTCCATGGTCACGAATTCTGAGAAATCCTGACAAGTTCTGCTACGTTCACACTGGAGGCTCAAGAAGGCAGGTGGTATAATTCAGTCTAAGTGCGAGGCCTGACAAACTGAGTTCTCATGTTGAAAATTTCAGTCCTGGGGCAGAAGTCCTGTGCCTTAGCTCGAGTTGGACGGCAGGGGAAGCAGTGGCGAGCGCCCCCTTCCTTTGTCTTTCTGTTTGCTTCAGGCCCAGCATCATGCATGATGTCCATCCGCGTGGGAAAGGAGACCTGCTGGGAGGAGCCCACCCGTTCAGGGCTCACCTCTTCCAAAGACGCCTATGCATTACGTTTCTTCCTGGGCACTCTGTGACCAAGTCAACACGCTGAAACTGACAAGCATAAGAACTGTTTTAAAAGCACTTAGAAGCTGCAGAGAAAGCAAAATAGTCCAGAAAAAGTGTAATGACCCCTAAATAGAGTTTTAAAAATCTATGAATCTCGAGACATAAATATCACATAGTAGCTAGAAAAATAGATGAATACAAAGAAAGTTATTATCCATATAATGAATTTAAATAAATAGATTAAAATGCAGACACACACACATCTGCCTTCACACCTGTCACACAAAGTGTTCTATGAACTCAGCTCTGTGACTGTGTTTTTCTTTTAATATATTATCAATATTTTCATATTACTGCATAGCATTCCTATGATTCCTTTTATATCCACATAATTCTTTGCAATGTTTCATGATATTTAATATAAATATACCTTAATTTACATACAGATGACTTATTAATGAGCATGTAGGTTATTTCCAGTTTGGATCAACTTATTTTTTACTAAACAATACTGCAATTAATGTTCTTGGCTCTACGTTGTTGAGTGCATGAGTGGGTATATTTATAGAAAAGAATTCTTTGGAAGGGAATTTCTGAATTAAAGGGTATATTGACAGAAATTGACCTTTTGCCAAATTGACCTTCAAAGAAAGAATTCCAATGTATATTCTTATTACCAGTGTGTGAATATTTGTTTTCCCCAAATCTTGCCAAATCCATTTTTGTAATTCATTTAATCACTGTCAATCTGATAAGTTAAAAATAATATCCTGCTGCTCCAATTTGCTTTGCTAAATCAGTGAGTAAAGTTTGGTTTCTGCCTGAGCAATTTGTATTTCTTTTTCTGAATCACTTACGTATACAATAAATATTTACTGAACAATTGCATATACTGGTTGTGCTATGGTTCCTTTTATTATTTGAGTGGATTCTTTATAGAGTAACAATTTACATTCTTTAGTATGGCTATTGCAAGTATCTATTTTATTTTTTGCTATTTGTCTTTTAATTTTGTGCATGGTTTTTTTTAAAAGGAAGAAACGTTCAGAAATTTGACTTTTACTTTTGAATGTAGTCACATTTATTATTATTACTGATTTATACCTTTTATATTTTGCTTAGCATTTTTATTCTTATTTGGAGTAAACACAGTGCCCTTAATGGGCTTCCTTTCTGCCCTGAAACATCCCTTGTGTGGTCCCTTTGTGGTTCATAAATGTCCCCTTGACTATTATGCTTCCTTCCTGTCCTTTCCGCCATTACCAGTGTGTGGAGAAATCATCTCAATTTCCACTTGCTCCAGGAAGCATTGCCTTTGCCAACTGCTCCTCGAATTGGATGCTAGTCTTTGTATTGTGGGGAGTGCAGAGGGAAATTTTAAACAAGGTACAGTGTGGGCACAGTTGGGAAAGTATCCTGGGAGTACAACAGTGGCACTACAGAGAATCTTAGTGCTGTGGGAAACTGCAGCAGTCAAGGAGGATGCACTGGTCTTCGTGACTTAGATGAGGTGCTAACTTGCGATGGGAAGAATAAGGATATATAGAGTCTTCGTTCTTGTTGGGGCTCGCTGATGGGAATTCATATGTAGACACGATTTTCTTTGGGTGTCTTCTCCATCTGGCTCCATCATTCATGGCTGGCACATGTAATATGGGCCTCATGCCTTGTTGGCATAGAGGGCTTCCCAGTCTGGTCCCAGGAAGGTGGGCTACGGTTAGAAGTATCTGAGGGTGATGCTGAGCCCTCCTTCAGTACTTACCTGAGTCCCCTGTGTGGCAGCTGCTGTTGTCTGCGCTGCACACTGACTGCCTCCTCTCCCTGCTTCTGGTAACAGCTCTCTTGTGTTCTCATAGTTCGCTTTACCTAGGAGGGAGGATGTCTAGGGCTGGGGTAGGAATTAGAACCCTGACTGAAGGCCCAGAGTCCCTAGGGCTCCTGGATCCCCTCCCAGGCTGCAGTAACAAGAGCTCCTCCCTTCCTGAGCTCCCTAATTCTGTCCCCAGTCCCTGTGCCCAGTGGGCTGCAAAATCCACCCTTCTTCCTCATGTAAATTAAAGTCAGATTCTGCTGACAACTCACTACAACCCCAGCAGACAGAAGAGCTCACCAGGGGCTGGCAATACATGGACAGCAGGGTTCAAAGCCCCATCTTCTCAGCTCATCATTCTCTGGAGAGTTTCTATTGGCCATCTCAGGCAGTGGCAGGCCTTTCATGGTTCCTAGAACACAAGGCTTGGAACAGTTGGTCTCCTTACACTACCAGTAAATTGAGGCCCCCTGAGAGTCAGAGAACTGATTGATCTGAGGGAGCCCATTGCAGTTTTTCTGAGGTGATGATTTTGCCCAGTCTAAATGTGAGCTGGTATTTGGGATCCGCGCTGCCTTCTTGGAGTCAGAACCAGGAAGCTCTGTCATCTGTTTGTGATTACAGGGCTCAGCCCACTCCACCAAAGGGCCTCTGGCACCTTTGCTCCTTGGAAACACATGCAGCACATTTTTAGAAACCACACTGAGAAGTCCTCCCCGAGAAAGTGACTAAACACTGCTTCATATTCTGAAAACACAAACAGCACCGGAGAAGCCAGTCCTAAACACTTTAAGGAAATCTGGCCTGGCACTGCCAGCTGCAGCTGACATTTGATTGGTAGGAACTGTAAAATTCTTTGCAGTGTCAGTGAATACAGATTAAGCTCACTTTGCCTCTGTCCTGAAGCACCTTGGTTGCATGGCATCTTTCTGCATGCTTCTCATTCTGTGTCGTATGATACAGGTAGAATTACGACCTTCCAAAAATGCCATCCTCAGTACCCCAGAATGGGAACATATTTGAGAATAGGGTTTTTGTAAGTATGATTAGTTATGATGAAGTCATACTGGATGGCACAGGATGGGCTGTAGAGAGGAATGTAGAGACCAGAGGGGTCCAGATCTAAGCTGTGGTTGCCAAATATTGCTGCCAACTAGCAGAAGCTAAGAAGAAGCAAAGAAGGATTCTTGCCTATAGGTTGCTGAGTGCACATGGACCTGTTAATAGCCCAAGTTTGGGCTTTGAATGCAGGACAAACATTTGTTTTACTGTAAGCAACACTGTGTGTGGTACTTGGTGTAGCAGCCCTAGGAAGCCACTGCACCTTAGTTGCAACCACCTTCCTATCTATCCTGTGTCAGGCTGTGTGCCAACCCAGTCTTCATCTGTGTGTTCATTAGATGCATGCCAAGACTGCACTCCAGATTCAGTGCTGGCAGACAACAGTCACAGGCCATGGTCCTGTCTTCAAGGAGTTTAGTGACTGGGATGAGGAGAGACATGAAATGCTGACAGAGAGTCGTCCTCTGCCTTAGGTTCTCAGCATTGACTCCCCTTCACTCTGTGTGTGTGTGTGTGTGTGTGTGTTAGATCTTTAATCACATTGTTCTAAACACCTTTGAAGACTGTTTTCTTCTTTACTGTTGTCAGTGTAAAATGGTACATCCTTTTACAGAAAACATTTTTATAAGAAAATGAGAACCTTCTAAAACAACATTAAAAAGTAGAGTACAATGATTATATAAGCCAGTAACAGGTGTTTACAGTCATGATCAAGTATTATATATGGCACGTAATTATATGTGCTACACTTTAATACAACCGGCACCTAACAATAAGTAACCAATAAGTTTTCTTATCCTGGGTAAACAATAAACATATGAGTAATGTATTTCACTATAGCATTATGACAGCTATGATGTCACCAGGTGATAGGAATTTTTCAGCTGTCTTACAGTCTTATGGGCTAATCATTATACATGTGGTCTGTTGGGGATGGAACTGTCATTGTATGGTGTGTGACTGCAAATTTTTCTGTGTAAAAATTAGCAATAGATCCAGTGTGACTGGAGGATTATCAAAGAGAAATATGATGAGTGCTAATATAGAAGCAGTCACTGGGGCCTGTGGGTTATGTTAAGAGATAGAGATTTCCTCTCAATGCATTGAGAAGCCACTGAAGAAATTAATGCATCTATCTTCCCTCTAGCTACAGTGTGAGCCAAGTATAGACACATGGGTAAGAATTAAGGAGAAAGACTAGTGGCAAATACCCATATAAGTGATGGACATGGCAGAGATGTGGTTTCTAGGAGTGGAAATTATGTATGATCTCATTTGACTTACTTTTAAAGCTAGATCAACACATATCAATACTGACTAGCAGAACAGAGGGATGGAGTATGGCTATTAGGGTGGAGTGTCGACTTGATTGTTTGGGATCTGTTCAGGGGGTGGTGGAACACATTTCTTGGTGTGTCTGAGTGGGTCATGGGGGTGTGACCTCAAGTCTGTGCTTTGTTCATCTTGTCTTCTTTGGCACTGCTCCCCTTCTCTGCTTCCACACCCTCCTTGAAGTAAGTAGCTTTGCTCCACCATGATGTTCCTGCTTTGGGGACAGCCAATCGTGCACCGTATTCCCAATCATTCACCAAAATGTTCAGCTAAACCAAACTTCTCCTCCTTTAAATTGTCAGAGTCAGGTATCGTGTCCCAGCGATGAGGTCTCTGACTAATACATGGGATGATAGTTATAGTTAGGTTGAATAAGGTATAGTTAGGTTGAACTTTGTCTCCTTATCCCAAATTCAGATAGATGTTAAAACCGTAACCTCAGCACCTCAAGATGTGACAGTATTTGAAGATCAGGTCTTTCACTGGGTGTTTAAGTGAAAATAAAGTCTTTGGAATAAACGCTAATTCTGTGTGATTGTTTCCTAGTATAAGGAAAAACATTGTACACTTGGAAAGAGAAAAAGTGCATGTATGCATCAAAGTATGATCACGTAAAGATACAGAGTGAAAGCAGCCAACTGCATCTTCAGAAAAAGACCTTGGAAGAGATTAAACCTGCCTACACCTTCATCCTGGATGACTAGACTTCAAAATCATGATGAAAATAAATGTCTTGTCTAAGCTTCTCCGTCTTGGTATTGTGTTAGTTTGCCATTCATTACAGGAAATCTATGAGCACAAGTGTGTTTGAGTGAGTTTAGGGCTAGTGATGGAATGACTAGAAATGAAGAGCTCTGTTTGTGACTTTGTTGAGACTGAGATGCCTACTAGACATCCAGTGGGAGGCACCTAGTGCTTGATGAGATTCACATACAGATACTGTTGGCCATTGTGAGTGTGGGGTAGGATTATAAAGGAGAAGAGCAGAAAGAAGGGCCTCCAGGTCATGTTCTTAGACACCCTCAAGGACCCTAAAAAAGAAACTAAGACAATATCACCCCGAGGTGAAAGAATACACTAGAATATGGTGTTATCCTAGAAACTTCAAGAAAATAGTTTTTAAAGAGATAGGGAGAAACAGTGATGTCAGATTCCTGAGATTTTGAGTCAGAGGAGAAGGAAAATTGGCCACTAGAGGATTAAAGTCGCTAATGGCCTTGAAGGAATATTTACCTAAAGTGGGCTAAAAGGAGAATAAAGGCAAAAACTGGATTCATGCCTAGAATGCTCTTTTGAGGAATTGTATTTTTAGTTCAAGGAAAGAAATTGGAAAGTAGTTAAGTACAAATACAAGATGAGGGAAGATTAATGATGAGTTTTGCTATGACACATTTGCATGCTGAATGAATAGGAGATGAGTGGTGGAGGAAAGACTTAGGTGGTGAGAGAAAGCATAATTGTAAAATAGTAACCCTTTAATAGGTGGGAGAAGACAGACTCCAGATCAAAGAGTTGACTTCTATATAGTGCTGTGAGGCCAACACTGCTCCAAGACCATCACTGAAGTTTAACCATCATTGTTATAATAGTAAGAGATAGACCCTTAGGAGGTGGTTAGGTTAGCAATGTTCTGCTATTATGAGTGGATTAATGCCATCGTCACAGGAATGGGTTAGTTAGGAGGAGAGCAGGCTCTCTGTGAAAGAATAAATTCACACACACTGTCCTTCTCTCTGTCTCCCAGGTTCACTTGCCCTTCTCCATTGATGAGGTATTATGAAGGCCCCTGGCAGTGAGATGTCCTTGCACTTCTTAACTCTGAGCCAAATAAACTTCTACTGTTTATAAGTTGCCTAGTCTCTTATATAATTGCATGGTCTGCTACTCTTTTATAGCAGCAGAAAAAGGAATGAAGATGGAAAGGAACAGGGATGTTTACCCACTTTAAAAAGAGGTGAGTCAAAACACAGGTACAGATATAGACAATGTAGTGGATTTAGTTTTAGGAGGATGTGTACACATCTGAATGAAAATCTATTTACAAATGTTTTCTCAGTTTAGTGAGATATACAGTCACTGGATGAGCATGGTAGAAAGCCAGAATTAAGAATTTTGAAAAGATCTGAGTAGACATAAAATAGTCCTTCCAACCAGAAATAAGGTGAATTCGTTAAAGCTATTAGTCAAAGTTGTAATCCTGAGTTTAAAGAGAAGCTTGTACAGGTTTGCACTTGCTGTATTTCGGTACTTAGGTGCAGTAGCAGAGTAGCAGAGAATTGGGTTTTCTTGGAACCAAGGTAATATGAAGCATGGCAGGTGAAGGGGGGAAAAGTGAGCTGAAAGAGAAAGCAAGATGCTATATGAGAATGAAGGAGTAATGGTTGAGTAATGAAGGGAAGAGAACCTGCAGAAAAGCACAGAGCAGTAAGAACATTGTGGTAAAGTCAAAGGATTGGATTTTCCCAAGGCCAAAAATGGAAATCATGAACTAAATAGTAAGATAAATATAACACGGTGGTCAGTTTTAGGTGCTTGAAATATAACATGGTAGTTATTCTGAGGTGAAGTGATTGTTGATGATGATTATATGATCCAGGAATTGGCCATGGGGACCACACCCTGTGGGCAGACACTATAGATAGAGTAGAGGGTGAGAATCCTTGGTTGAGAAGCCATGGAGCTGAAAGCCAGAGAGTAACCTGGAGATGGTGAATAGACCCATCTAACCCTGAATTCCATCTCTAACTCCCTAACTGTGCTCCTTCTGCTCTCTTCTCTATCTCTTCTCTATCTCAATCAGTGGTGTCTCTGTCCTTCTAGTGCCCCATACCCCAAACTTGAAGCACAAATTACCTGGAACAGTTCATTTCTCAGCAAATCCTGGTGGCTATTCCTTCAGAAAATGCACAGAATGCAACAACTGCCACCTGAGATATCTGTCTCTCCCATGACTGGGAGAGCTTGTCAGCTGTTCTGCCATGTTCTATTCTATTATTCCACCCACAGAGCAGCTATGGCAAAACTTTTCATACAGGAACTTGAACACATTCCTTCTCTGCTCAGAACTCAACAGTGACTTGAACTACTTCCCTGCTCCTGAACTAATGTCTGAGTCCTTAGCATTGCCAGTTGATCTCTTCCTTCATCTGTCTGACCTCGCTTTCTCCTGTTCACTCACCCTGCTCCAGCCATTGCAGGCTTTCTTACTTTCTTGAATAAACTGGGCATACTCCAGCCTCAAGAATCTTGTATGTGAAGTTGCTTCTGTGTGGAATTCTCTTTCCATGCCCAAACACATCACCTGCTTTGTTGCCTGTCACCTGGCTCAACTGTCACCTTCTTAGTGAAACTCACCTTCAATATCCTATTAATCATTAAAACAGTTCCACCTTGCATCCCTCACATAACCATTTTTCAGCTTTACTTTTCTTTATATATCCTAGATATGTGTATATATATCATACAGACATTCTGGGTTTAGTGGCTGAGTCACGGACCTGCAACTGGATTGCTGTTTAAATTGGTTGCTAAATAAGGGATTGTGAGTAGTGTGTACATTACTATATTCAGAACAGAGAAATGGTCAAAGTAAACCTTCAACTATATGACTGGTTTTATTTTCATAACTCTTACGTGCAGTACTTATTCTATAACAGAACATTAAACTGTAGTATTATACTGAACATTAAAATCAGCAAAAATTATAGTGCTTTATAAACAAGCTATACTGCACAAAACAGTATAGACTCTATCAACAAGATGTATAAAACTGTACCAGAAAAAAAAGTTTAAGATGAGGGTTGTAAATCTGAACAGCTGTTAAACCAATAGTCTTTTAAATGAGGAATACATCTATCTTCTGTCTATCTATCTCTGTATATGTAAATATGTGGATATATGTATATATGTATGCCTTAGCTACTTTTCTCATTGCTGAGACAAAATACCTAACACCAAAAGTTAAAGGAGAAAAGGTTTATTTAGCTTGCAGTTTGTGGAGGTTTCAGTCTATAATCAACTGGCTCCGAGGCCTGGCAGAGGGCACTGCAGAGCGCAGAGGAGAAATACCTCATGGCAGGCAGAAGACAGCAAAAGCAAATGACTGAGAGTAGCAACTTTTTTCTGTCCCTTTTATAGTCTATCTAAGCTACCTGCTTAGAATGTTGTCAAACCAGTCAGTGGACTAATTTATTAATCACATCCAACCTTAATCCCACCATCACACTCTAGATTCAACCACCTCTGAAAAAATCCCACTTATGACTGTGTGGTGTGGAGGGCACATCTAGATACAAGTCAGAACAATTTATATGCTGCATGTGCATACATATATAATGCAGGTGCACATATATGTATACACACCACAGAGCACATGTGTAACTATTTGTACAAATTCCTGTTTATAGACACATGAATGCATGGATCTCCTCAATTTAGTGAAAACTAAATGGGAGCTGGAATTTTTCTTTTCTTTTAGTCTATTGCTATAAACCAGTAGCTACAACTATATATGACATAAAAGAACCTACCCGTTCAACTGTGTTCAGTAAAACAGTGCATGGCAAAGGCATAATGGCAGAGAAGGAAGACAGAACTGTAAGCCCTGGAACTTTCACCAAGGGAAGGGCTGTGATCAAAGAGTATAAATGAGGGAAATACAGATATGTTATGGAAATCAGAGGTTGGAAACATTTTGGGAGCAGTTGGAGTTTGAGTGGAAGGAGACAAATGAAGAGAAGTGCTCTGAAAGCAGTCACAGGTGCAAAGGGACTTCCTGTGTGACCTTTAGACTTTTGGTTTGTGAAGAAGGCCAAAAGCACCTGCAGCAGAGAGAAGAGATGGAAGAACTGGAGAAGGATTTGGTTGATGGATAACAGACAGGTCCAGAGGAAATTTGAAGTCAAATAGTCACATTGGAAAACAATTTGGAAATTTATTATGCAGTAAAATGTACACCTATTATGCAACCCAAAGCTTCCACTTCTAAGTTATTTACTTAAGAGGAATGAAAACACATGTCCATACAAAATTTTTCTATTCATAGTGACTGTATTCATAATAACTGGAAACTGGACATAGCCCAAATATCCATCATCTGGTGGGTAGGAAATTACATTTGTCTTTATTCAATTGGAACTTCTCATTATTGTAGGGACTAGTGATACATGCAACATGGGTCAATCTCAAAATTGTTTTGCTAAGAAAAAGAAGCTACACACAAACATTACACACTGCATGATTTTGTTTATGCAAAATTCTCCAAAATCAAAGGAGGGGTAGAAACAATAGCAACAAAGCAGATCACTGGTTGCTAGGAGCTGGGGAAATTCTGGGCAGAAGGACATAAGATTGGTTTTTTTGGCAGTAGAAATGTTCTAAATCATGAGGGTAATGGCATTTTTATGATCATATTTATTCATCAAAATATTTAATTTCATAATAGTGTATTATTGCATTTAAATTCTAGCTAAAATTGATTAAAATAATTAGTACAGTAATGTGTTGTCTTACTTATGTGTCCTTCACTAGAATTAAGAGTGTAAGCTTGAAGGCAATGCTTAAAACAAGTGTGGCTGGCACATAATAGAGTGTAAATATTTTGTAAGTGAAAATATGTTCCATGCTGCTGGAATATATTTAAATTACATTATTTCTGGGATTACATTTAATATTCATCATTTACCATTTGTCCCAACATGGTCCATTTACTTTGTATCCCTAAATGTTGGTGTTCTCATTTATAATGTGAATAACAAAAATGGAATTTATATTATACAGTTGTCACAAAAATGAGACAATGCACACATTGTCACAAATATGAAACAATGCTTACAGCACTATCTGCCATATAGTAAAAGTGCAGTATGTTTTTGTTGTATCTCAATTTCTCATAACTGTTATTTATATTTGCTATTATTATCTGTATACATTTTTAAGATTAGAGACACTTCATTTTTTTTTTTGTAATTTTATTTCTTGAAAGTTCTAGTGCAACAGCAAACAGAAACACTAAAATATCACTCAGCATTTCGAGGCAGATTTATTTAATGTTGATGGGCATTGGCCTCAAGAAAAAAAGTCAGGCCTTAATCCTCAGAATTTTGGGGCTTATATGGAACAAATAGGACGTACAAAAGCAGAATATTTGGAGGTTATTGATTGGTTCTTACAATATATATCATATTAACCAGGTATGCATCACAGTAACCAGCTGTTTCTAAGAAACAGAAGTAACAGGAACTGTAACAGGAACTAAAGTAAACTGGAGGTTACTTGAGCAACTAACAGAAACTGAAATATGCTGGCTGGGAGTGCATTTTCTGCTACACTACAACAAAGTAAGTACTCATTAAACATTTGTTGAGTAGTGCTTGATTCTTTATGGGTTCAAGAGCATGGTCCCTCTACCTTGTGACATTTATATGCGATGTCACACATTCCTGTTGCCACAAATATGAAACAATGTTTACAGCACTATCACACACACACACACACACACACACACACACACACACACATACACACAAGCACACACAAAAATGACCTTTGTATTTGTTGAGAGGTAAGTGATTTTCATAGGAACAAATTTCCCTGACTTCCCAGAAGAGGTCTGATTATTGTGTTCTGTATTTTGCTAGCATTTTTCCTCACACACTACAACATTCCGTGACATACTTCTGTGGTTACATAGGTAGTGGATGCCTCATAAGTGCTGTGTCTATAGCTGGGCCCATCCTGTCTCCACCATCTGAGAGTTGGTTAACTTGTCTTGACAAGAAGAAGAAAGTGATGAGGCTGAAGGCAGGTATTTGTGTTGTCAAATTGGGGAAAGTTTTCATTTAGTTTATCTTAAACAAATTTATTTTATACTGAAGTCTGGACACCAAAGCTACCAGAACTCTAAGAAATGAATTTCTATCCTTTACACATTTCCAATTCCAGGTAGCAACGCAAAACAGAGTAACACAACCATTAAAGATAAAATGATAGAAATCCTAAATTCCTGCATAGGATAGCACACTACTATAAAATTGCCCTTCAATAACAATTCTTAATTTTTAACACAATACTTATGGTGGTGAGGATAAAAGAAATATTAGCACTGACTTTCAGACTTAAAGGACAGCTTCACATTGGCTTCAAGCACTCATGCCTGGAAGACCTCAGAGAGATTAAACAGTTTGTCCAACATAGTAAACACAGCCAGGAGCAGACCTGTGTGTGAATAATGAGCTTTGCGTCCCTGGCTTGGGTTTATTCTTCTGTAATATAATGTTAGGGTTCCTAGCACTTAGCAATTGATACTCTTATTATGTCACTTTTTCCCATTGGTGCAAAATCTGTCTTCATGTCATGGTGAGTGTAGACAGGATAACAGAACTAAATACTAATCTCTTCTTTCTGAGGCTTGCTGAGAACATTGTCCAGAAGGATGCTGGTTCAACACTTACACTTTTTAGAAGCCTTGGAGTGAGAATATGGAGAATATACATGGGCCATATTTTTTAAATATAAACTGGTATGCAGCAAATGGTTAATAACCTCAAAAATGAAAATGTCAGTTTATCATCTAAATATTAGCCCACAACCTTCAATTTGTGTTGGATAAGGATCCACAGTCATGCATAAGGCAGGAAAAGGCATCTCTGACACCATGAATCCCCTCTAAATATCAAGATCTATTTCAACAAGGCATTCAGAAGCATAGTCGGTCTCGATAATGACCTGTTACATAAGTAACATTTGCTTATTTTAATTGCAGAGAACTTCAATTAGGTCTCTTCTATCATAAAAACCTCAAATGTATTTCTCAGGTAGCGATCTGTGGTTGCTGGTTTAGAAGTTCATTACCTGCTGATGACTCAGAGCTCTGATCATGGCCAGGAAGGACAGAGGCTGGCCAGATGCCTTCCACAATTGATGTGTCAGTCTAAGAAAGCTCTGGTGTTAAAATAAAGCCCAAGATGCCTACCTCCATTCTCCTCTGCTTATAGGTAGGGGGAGGAGATGAAGGAAGGGAAAAGAATTTAAAGAAAAACTGAATGAAAAAAAGGAAAATAAAGCTTTTGTAAATGAGGAGGGGGAGAAGGTTTGCAAAGGAAGGAGAAGAAGGGACAAAAAGTAAAAAAAGAGTTAGAACATGTTATGTGCATGGTGACCCCCCATGGTGAATATCATCACTGTGTCCTGAAAACAGAGATTTATAAAAAACATTAAGCACCATCCACTCTCCAGGTTACTCGTGATAGGGGCTGTTCTGACCTCATCATATGCTCTGTTGCTATTCACCCCTTTGATTCTCTGGAATTCCCTGGGGTCTCAGAAGATTTGATTCTCTCATTTACCTTCGGGTGTTTGTCCATATTGATCTTCTGTGAAGTTCTTTTCTTCCTTTCTTTCCTGGAAACCATCCTCACCATGGAGGGCCAACTCCAGCATCACCTGCCTAGGAAACCTCCTCTCATCTCCAGCTCCATCTCTTGCCGTGACCAGCTTTCCTTCCTGGACAGGGTCCTGGTCCCTCCACTCTTCACCACTGCCACTTGTACCTGAGTCTTCTATTTGCCTTTTGGTAGCTAATGGGTGGTCAACGGATGTAGATGGTTTTATGCTCACCTTTGTTTTTCATCAGTCACTAAGGACACAGAACATGGTCTGAAAGGAAGTAACCATTGCTCTTCCCATAGTAGAAGATGCTAAAACAAATAGGGCCACTAGCAACTGTGCAGAGAGTATTGAGCCAGGAAAGTTTTCTCTCTCATCTAGGATGGCTTTAGGCCACACTGTGCTTGAAAACTGATCCTTAGCCTTGCAAGGTACACATGGTTGTGTGTTTTCTTTACTTGATATCTACTCATTTGGTGACTAAGAAGAAAGCAAGGGGGGGTCTTACTCTGCTCTGGTTGTTTTCAGACATTTCTCACACTTCTGCAGATTGGAGGTGAAAGTGCTGGCTGATTTGACTCCTGGTGAAGGTTTCAATTCTACCACACCTGCTTTCTGAGTTCTCCCAAGGTGAAAGAGGCAGTGAGTCTCTTTTAAGCCTTTTATAAAACCTCTAATCCCATCTACAAGGGATCCACCCCAGTGAATGAATCACCTCCCAAAGGGTGATACATGACCTGGGTAAATAGGGTTTAAACATATGAAGTTTTGAGAAACACAAATTATTCAAACCATACAATTCATACCTTGCGCATGAGAAGAGAATTTGAAGGGGCTGGATGCAAACATAAGAGGCAGAGCTCCCCTTGGAATCTCTTATTGAAATATTTGACTGGAGATCATAGACTGCTGGAGACTGTGAATTATAAATTGAGTCTAAGGGATGTCTGAAGCTTATTTTTGTCCTGCTTTTGAGTCAGACTGAAACTTGGGAACTCTCTACTCTTTTGTGGTCACAGCTGGAAGCCCCCATGCTAATGACTGCTGTGGCCCTTACAGATAAGGCCTGCTGAAGACAGTGAGGCACCTGGGGAAACTACAATTTTCTCCTTGCCCCCCTGTCTCATCCTTGACCTTGCAAGAATGCCTTTGTCTTCTTACTAGCCCACCATAGTGGCCATTACTGTCCTAGAAACACCCACTGCCCTTCACTCATTGACCTTGACTCAGATGTAAAGAATACATACCAAGGTTCTGGGTGACCTGTGGACTTTTGTTCTCGAAGAACAACTGGTCATCCCAGATCCCTGCTGAATCTCTGTTTTATCTCTTTCTTCCCACTATGTGCCAAAATAATGGCAGGAGATTGGGGATCACTGGAGAGGTCTCTGATAACTGGCACTGTGGAAAGGGTCTCTCATAGTAGACTTTAGGAAATGGACTGCTCTATGATGCTAGGTATCCTGAAGTACCCGGGGACAGAGCAAATGGTTAGACACTGACTGACCTTGGGCTATAGATCAAAACCAGTTCTCATGGAAAAAGTTTAGTGATCACTCCTGGGTCTTCGAAGAATGTGGCATTAGTGGAGCAGGAGACTGTAGACTGATGAGTAATCTGAGAAATGTGAACAGTAAATATTTCTTATATTTTTCCCTTTGTATTTTTAGGGCATTCATTCTTTTTTTCTTTTTTTTGGTCAGGGCCTTTGGAAGTCACGGTGCTGGGTGTTGGGATAAGATGTAGATAAGGAGGTCAGATGCTTTTTCTAGTGTACTTAGAATGTGGTGAGACAAGATATACACACATGAAATACAAATGCATAGAGTTATGAACAATGATTTCAGGCCATGCTATTAATTATAAAAGAAATAAAGCTGGGTATTTTAGAGAGCATCTCGTGATAGAAGATAATTTGTGTAGTTAGTTAAATAGGGACATTTGAGCAGAAACATGGCATAAAAGTGCCAGTCAAGCAAAGACTTTGAAGTACTAGATTCCAGTCAGAAAAAAAATATAGCAAATACATAAACCCAAAGGTGTCCAAACATGCTGAGCACTTTCAAGGCACAGCAAGAGGGCCACGTGGTTTGGATACAGAGAGTAAGGAGGTGAAAAGTAAGAGAGATCTAAAGCAGACTGGGAGGAGCCATATATTAAAGACCATTGGGGAAGGCTTTGTATTTTATATCTTAAAGGAAGTATTGGAGGGTTTATGCAATAAGCATAAAATATTATCTAATGTTTTGGGAACGGTTTGTTGAAAGAGAATAGATTTTGGGGCTGTGGGAAGTAGAGTCTGGGAAATCAATGAAGAAATATTGCATTCGTCAAATTACAAATCTTTGTGAGTTGCTGGGATTAGAGTGATCTCATTGGCTTGGGCACATTTTGGTTGTAGATGTGTCAGGATTTACTACTTGTAGTGCATGGATTTACATTCTCACTCCCCCATGCAAGTCATTCTTCCATGGTATTGGGTGTGTGGTGTGTGTCTTTGTGTGGTGATACTGTGGAAATGCAGCATCAGGGCAGCAGAGCAAAGACTCAGCTGCCTTTCTTTCATCCCACTTCCCAGTCCCACCCAGCAAGGTAAGAAGAGGGCCCTGGGCAGTCATGACCCTCAGGCTTAAGATGTGACCGGCTGCAGAGTGACAGGTGGAGTCGACATCAAAGTGCACAAGCAGTTGCCAATGTTGCCGTCCAGAGAAGACAGGAGGTAAATTGTGTCTTTCTCAGGATATTATAGAGCAAGGTGTAATTTAGGAGATGGACGAGGAGAGGGATGGAATGGAAGATGAGCTGCACATAGGAAATTTACTACTGAGTTACCATCGTATCTGTCAAGCTGTTCACTAAATATGATCACTGTGACAGCTGGAGCTGGGCTGAATGCACTTTTGTGTCTAGTGCATGGCAGAGAATCTGGTACCCAGTACCCATTAAGCCGCTATTGAATGGATGAATGAAAGGCACTGAAAGGCACTTGCTTGAAGACAGGTTTTTTGAATGTATAAGCAAAGGTGTCAATGACCTAATTTACAGTCAGGATTCATCCTTTTGCTTCTTTTATCTTAATGCTGCTCCATTTTTGTCACTAAGAAATACTCAGCCTTCTCACTTAGAGTCCTCTTCTTCCTCTGGCCTTGCATGATGTAATTTGTATGGGCCAGAGGGAAATCAATTGCATTGGTACAAAATGTGAATATACCCATTAATATTTTCCCAAGGAGTGCAGTGAGTCTAGGAGTCAGTGTAGAGTTTCAGCTGAGCCTCTGGTCAGCGCATTCTTCCAGCACATAGAAAAGGGCAAGCACAGAATATTTACGGCCATGAAGAAATGGCCTCATAAAAATGCATAAGGGTGCATGCGTAAATGATGACTCAGAAGAAAAAAGTTGTGTTTACATACTGTTACACTAAAAATATTCACACCTCATCAAATTGTCAGTCTTGTTTGCTGGCAACAATGGGAATTTTCCCCCTGGAAGGCAGTAATAGCTCTCAGCAGAGCACTGCACATTATGTCTCATTAATCCTTCCCAGATCCCAGCGAGGTGGGTGGCGAGGGTTAGGATTCTTGTTGCTGTAGAAGAGAATAGACTGAGAAAAATTCACTTTTCCCACCCTGTGATTTCACTGCTTTGTGGGATGATGAGTGTGAAGCTTGGTCCACTGTGTTCCTTGGGACTCTGTCCTTCTTAAAAATCTTCTGGTCTACTGCCCCATGCATTTGAGGAAACAGAAGCCTAGAGAGGGGAGGAGGATCAATATGCTCAGTGGAAAATCCAAGTCCACCACTCCAGTCTCCTACCAAAAGAGGATGAAACAAAACAAGTGCCTTAGGTAGAAATACCTACATGTCAGGTAGATGCCAAGATCTCAAGTAGGTTTGAAATCACTATGACAATATTTTAAAGACTAGCTTTGTTGTTGTTATTATTAATTATAACTTCTGGGTGAAAATTACTATGACTAAGCATGAACTTTCCAGGATTCAAAGTTGTCAAATTTTATGTCAAAGCCGATAGGCTACCATAGTATACCCCACTTGGTACCCAACAGCGAGGTGAGCAGAGTGAAGGATGGGCGTATTTCCTTCTTCATGTGCATGTGCTCTGGCAGAACAAAGATAGACTTCAGCACAGATAGACTTGGACTCAAATGCTGGTCTCATCCTCGCTAGATTGGTGCCATTGGATGAGCTAGAAAGCATACCAAAGGTCAGTCTTCTCATCTTAGAGAAACGAACAAATTCATTTAAATAAATAGAGAAATAAATGAAACGTGGCATGGGAGGATGGATAAGAAAGTGAAATGAGAGAGCTCTATTTGTTTTCTCTATTTCTTTCCCCAATAGCAGACTTGTATATGTTTTAATAATCCTCTTAGAGAACATTCCACACATTTCTGTATTGTTCTGCCTTCCCTGTCTGGAATGGAATTATTTAGAGTGTCCAAGCTGATTAATATTCTTCCTGTTGGTTGTAAATTAATTATCATCTGGCACATTGTAGGGGTTATACCATCAATTGTTTCACCTCAGAATGTAATTGAGTTGATTATTCAAGTTTATTAGCAGTAGGAATCATAGAGCCAGGCCACTAACTACCAAATGCACACGGAGCACCTAATACTGTGTAGGAACTGGGATGGCGAAGCTTGCTGAGCTCAAAAGAGCAACAGGAAGAACTTCATTGACTGTGAAACTTTGTAATGTGCCTAACCTCTTCATATCCGGTCTTCTTTTCTGTATCATGGGCAAACAGGTGAAAAGATTTGTGAAAATCACATGAGATTATACATACTGTATAATGTACTTACACTGTGTAGGGTCATAGTAATGATTTCATTTTCATAGTTACTAATATCATTAATCACATACTTAGTGAAAGAAATTTCACACAATTTCCAGTGCAAAGTGTTCTGCAATTAATTCATTCACTATCCAATGTCTTAAAAATAAATATTGAAAACATAGATTAATTATAATTATGTGTTACATGTGTAGGCTCTATAACAGCAATTATAAAGTATGTATACATTATATAGAATAGCAGTAAAACAGGCCACCATATACCACTATACAATATTTCTGAAGCACCCATCTTCACACCCTCAATCACATTTCCTTCTCCTTTAGAGACAACCACAATTGTGGATTTTGTGTCAAAAGTTCCCTTATTTATCTCTACATGATTTCTATAGATGCATGATTTAATGTACCACGTATGTCTTCATTTCCTAATAACAGTGTTAGCTTTGCATGCTTTTGCTATTTATTTTATTGGAATCTCATTTCTACCTGTCCTTTTACATTTGCTTTGTTCCTTCCATTTTGTATTCTGTGAAGTATCTGTATTGTTCATGTAGTTATAATGTATTTCCACGATATGCATAGACAATAACAGATATGGTGGAATTATACATCCCTTGCTTAAAGGGGAATTTAATTGCTTCTTTTATGATTGTTTCCAGTACTTCTATCAATATCACTGTATAAACTCATGGTATTCTTGGGCAAAATTTCCTTCAAGATAAATATCTGGGAGTGAACCTAATTCAATCTCCAGATTTGAACATTTTTAACCTAAGCTGAGAACATCAATACCTTTGATTTGCAAAGTTGTGCTTCTCATTTATAGTCCCACTAAATGGTCAGTGTTTAAGGACAATGGTTACTGACCTCCTATTCAGCACCCCATGTTCTCAGTCTTTCATATTTGCCAACTTCTTGTATAAAAATTGTACTTTTTATGCCTTTACTGTGTATCTCTTTGATAGTTAGTAGCAAGAAGACTATCAATATATCTCGACCATGAAGGTTTCTATATTTATTATTCAAGATGTGACCAAATTTTTTAATGAATTTTTTGACTTTAATTTATTGACTGATATAAATCATAAACAGTGTAGATACTAATTTCATCATTATATGTTCCCAATCATCTCTCACTTTATGGCTTGTCATTTTAGTTTCTGAACTATGTCCCATATGAACAGATGTTCTTAATATTACTGGGTACATCATTCATTTCCTTATGATTTGTACCTTCTATTTCTTATTTAGAAACTTCTCCCTATCCCAGATGTCATAAAAATATTCTAGTATTATCTTGTAGTCTGAAATCTTCACCATTTTGCTGTTTGCATTTGAAAACTTAATCCCCCTAGAACAGAATTTGTATACTATGTGAGGAAGAATTCAAATTTCAGTTTTGTGTATATGAGTAACTGATTGCTATAAGGTCATTCATTGAGTAGTTTATCTTTTGCCACTGATCTGCAAGACTGGTGGTCAGAAATCAAATATCTATGTGTATGTGTGATATTTCATGCTTCCTCTTTTGTCTCATGCATTATTTGTCTGTGTACCCCCAAACCAGCCTACTTTAATTGTAAGCATTTAGTAATAATGTATGATAGTTCAAAAGATAAATCCCCACATTATTAATTCTTAGCAGTGTTGTTGCACCTTTTTGACTTTTGCTGTCTTACAAAATATTTGAGTAAGCTTGTCAAGTTTCTTAAAGTGTCACCTGTTAAGATGTCTTAAAATGACAATGACCTTATGGAATTATAAAATAATTTGTACAGAAATGACTTAACTACCAAATTTTCCTATCCATGAAAATCACATTTATCACTGCTTAAATTTTGTTCTTTAATGTATTTTCAGTGAAGTTTTATAATATTTTCCAAAAACCTCCTCAGCTGTGTTATATTTATATTTACATATTTAATATATAATGCCACTATATATTTTTTCTTCTTAAATCTATTCTTTACCCACTTTATGTTAATTTGAATAAAAAATCTCTGCTAATGTATGTATCAAGTCTAATGATTAGTCTGAAGATTTGATTTCTTTTTGTGTAGACAATTATACCATCTATCAATAACGAGAGTTTCATTCTTTTATTTTTTTTTAAATTATAACTTCTGTTCTTTTTATGACTTACTATTATACCAGGGCTTCCACCAAGACTGAATCAGAGAAATGATGACATGCTCTATTTTCTTCTTCTTGACCCCTGAGGCCTGATTTGAAGCTGGATTCTTTCAGAGAAGATTTGTTATGCCAGTCTGGAAATAATTTATTCCAAATTTTCAGTAGAGATTTTTAGCCTACCCAGTTACTGAGATCTGGAAGAACAAAGTCTAATTGGGAGCTAACTTGTGGTTAAGCTTTTTAAGTTAATTTTCCTTCTTCTGTGCAGGGTAGAGGTTCGAGATGACATCATTACTTATAACCACTTGGGGGTGAGTGTATGTTTGCTGAGGTTACAACTCTTTGGGGTTCCACTTTCAAGCATGTGGGAATCTCCTTCAGACTCCTCAGTTGGAGAGGGGCTTGGAGCTTGTCTCCTTGTTGACTGGGGCTAAAGACTACTGAGGCTCAGTGGAGAACAGCTGGGGAAGTTTGACTTCAGTGTGCTGCTTGACTTACTGGGGTGTATTTTTGCATTTAGGTTTTGATCTTTAAGTATTTTAACTTCTTTGTCAGCCCACTGGTGGATTTAAAGAAATATTTTTCTATTTCATACTAAATATTTTCAGTGTTTCTCAGTATTAGAGTACCTCAATTATCATATTTCTGGAGTATTTTTACAGCAATACTCCTACATATGGTGGGCATGCAACATTGCATGAGGACACAACATCCTTGTCCTTCTGGTGTTTACCATGAGTAGGGAAAAGAGCGTGTGAATAGGGCTTTATGATGCAGGATCCACATGAAGGGTGCAGGATAGGGAAAGACATTCGGGAAAGAATGAGACAGAGTTGGAGGATCCCTGAAGTGGGAGAAAGAGTCTGGGCATTAGGGGACCACTGTGTTCCTAGAGGCAGTAATGACTGATTTTCATGTCCATTCCAGTTTAGAGTTCCGTTTAAGGCATGAGGACATGATCCTTTCCAAGATTAACTGATTTGTTCATATCATCATGAGTAGTAAACTGAAAATTTACCATTGTTGACTGTAAGTTTAGTGTTTTTTTTCACTTCCAACCTGCTAGAACTTGAAGGACAGAATACTGACTTTGTACTAATATATCCTTAGGGTTTCCAATCCACTGCCTTGCGAATACAAGGTAGGTGCTTGATTGGTAGTTATTTTTCATCTTAAAGCTGTTTTATTGGGAAGAATTTGCTTGTTCATTCTCCAAATAGTTTTACTTTCTTACTTTCTTGTGGTAAGAAAAATGACCAGAGGTAGACATACTCTGGACAGATAAGCCTTATTATAGCTGAGAGTAATCCTCAAGCAGGGTCTCTAAACAGTAAGTAAGAAGGAAGAAACCCCTGGGGGTGGCATCACAGAGTTCCCATACTGTATGGTGCTGAGTTTTCCCATTTCATGCACAATGTTCTTCCATATTTGCTCTTCTGTTATTCTTGAGTTGAATTGTGTTGCGCAAACTTAGTGTTTGAAATTTAACCAAAACTTTAAACTTCAGTGTCTGCCTCTCTGGATGAGCACGTTGCTTTTTATGATTTAATGAGAGATGGTAAGTTGATGGGTCCATGCTTAATTGCTGCCTAAAGATGGCCATATGATGAGGTAAGTCTAGAATTTACATATGCAAAGAGCCAAGGAAGAGCAATTTGGTAAGAAGGTATAGGTAGGAAATGCCTCTTCAGTAGTGTTTATTGTCAGTTCCCAGTATGAAACAACATTACTTGACCCCTCTTTGCTTCTCTTTTCTCATGTGAAAATAAGGCTACAGTAGTACTTCAAAGCACTCTTGTGAGGATAAAATGAATCAATGAGTGCAAAGCACTGGTTATGAAGCAAGTACTCAATGCACCCAAATTACAATATCAGTATCAGTAATGTTAATTGTCCAATTGGTTACTTGAGGTTGTATTGATTGATGTTGATATTACTGGGGAAGAAGGTTACACATTTGCTTTTTAACTCTTGCAGAAGCATCTTGCTTCTCTTCACAGCATTTAGATTTTGTAAATTTTTTGATCAATACTTGATAATCTTTAATATATTAAATTTTCCATTTGAGATCAAAAATGCCTCCCCAAAGTGTCACATGTCTGGAAGATAAGAGTCATGGAGGGGTGGATTAGCCCACCAAAGAGTTCATACCTGACCTGCTGTTAGGAGGTGGGACCTATCCAGATGTAAGTCCCTGGGCTAAGGCCTGGAAGGGTATATATTTGTCCAAGGTGCCTCCTTTCTCCCCTCTCTCTCTCTGTTTCCCAGCTGTCATAAATTGAATAACCTTCCTCTACCAGATTTCCTTCAATCATGCCTTTTCTGCATTGGAGACAGACAATCTGTGAGCCTAAATCCACTTTTCCTCAGTTGGGAATGTCAGTATTGTGTCCCAGCTATAGAAAGTGACTAACACACCATTTCCCTTTTGGAGAAGTTAACAAAGCAATAAAATAGTAATTTGGAATTGAAGGACTTGGAATGGACTTCACTCTCTCTTCCCTAGATGGTTTGGGTCATTCTCTGTACAGGCTGACTGACGAATAGCTCTTATCTCTTCCACGTAATCAGTCTTAAGAGAGGGCATTTTTCCCCTCCACTGTTAGTTGAAGTACATATGCCATTTCTGGGCTCACACGCTTGCTGGTATGATGCTTCAAATTCTTTTTTCCTGCCAAATCATTGTTGAGGAACACTCACCTTAAGACAATGGATTCAAAACGTTAGCTATCAGCTTCCAGTATCAACTCACGATGTGGAGCATGGTCACTTTAGTGTGTTCCTTGAAATCAGAAGAGAAAAGATTTCATTCAAAACAAAAACAAAAATAAGCAAATAAACTAACAACAACAACAACAACAACAACAACAAACTTTGCTACTCCAAACAGCTGAGATCTGGGAGTTGTTTGTTAATTTAGCATAGTCTAGCTTATCTTTCGTAAAATCAATTAACCATCTTAAGCCTGAGTTTCACTACCCCAAAAGGTAGTGCTAATAACACTTATATAACCGAGATTTTAAAAATTAAAAGGGAACAAAGTGCAATGGTTGATAAATTTGAAACATTTATGTTTTTTTTTTTTTTTTTTTTTGTACCAGGGATTGAACTCATGACCTCCTGCTTGCCAGGCAGGCACTTAAGCCACTAAGCTAAATCCCCAGCCTGAAACATTTATGTGTTTAAGTGACTCAGCAGGGAGTCAAGGTCTTTATATTGTAAACATCTTCATTCTCTGAAACAGGAGGGCAGGGGATGATGTGAGTTTTACACCCACCTGGAGCGTGGGTAGCCTGCGTACAATATAAGGGAGAAAAAGAAGCCTGTCCCTCTACCCTATTTTCTCTTGCTACTTTTGCTGTCTTCTGCCACGTTGAAGTGTTGCCTTCATGCCATGCCACCCTGCCTTAGAGCCAGTCGATTACAGAAACCTCTACAAACTATAAGCTAAATAAACATTTCCTTCATTAATTGGGGGTGTCAAGTATTTTGTTTCAGCAGTGTGAGAAAATAACTAAGAAAGACTTTGATGCCATGAATGGGGTCATTGTGGTGAGTGTACCTGACTATATGGTTAAGAATCTTTGGGAATGGTTTGTGGGAAGAGTTTGGAAAGGTTCAGAGATGCCACATAACTGAAACACCTTAGATTGTTTTATATAGGAGATTCTAATCAAAACTCAGAAAGCCAGAAGGCTAATAAAAATCCTGCCAGTAAAGACCAGGCTTGGGAGATTTCCCCTGGGAAGGATTGCATTCAATGCTGGACTCCAACTGCTATATGTTATGGATTAGAAAAAAGTTTGCTTCAAAAATCAATTGCATGCCACAGACAACAAACTCACTCAGAGAGAAATTATGGAAATAACACCTTTCACAACAGCATCCAAAAAAATTGAAATATTTATGAATCACACTAACAAAGGAAGTAAAAGATCTATATATTGAAAATTAAAGTATTCTGAAAAAGGAGACTGAAGAAGATATCAGGAAATGGAAAGCTATCACTTGCTTATGGATAGGAAAAACCACACTGTGAAAATGGCTATACACCCACAATTGTTCTACAGATATAATGCAATCCCAATCAAAATACCATTAGCATGTATCACAGATCTTGGTAAACATCCCTAAAATTTATTTGGAAATATAAGAGACCTAGAATAGCAAAGCTAATCCTGGGCAACAAAGGCAAGGCAAGAGGCATCACAATCTCTGACTTGAAGGTTTAATACAAAGGTACTGGGATAAAATCAGCATGGCACTGGCATTGAAATAGACCTGTGGATCAGTGGAACAGATTAGAAGATGCAGACGCAACTACAAAGACACTCAGCCACCTTATCTATGACAAAGGAGCCAAACATATTCACTGGAAGAAAGATATTGTCTTTAATAAAGGATGCTAGAAAAATTGGCTTTCCAAATGCCTAAGACTAAAAGTAGGCAGTGTCTATCACCATGCACTGAAGTCAAAATGGATCAAAGATTTAAATATTAAAGCAGAAATACTAAATCTACTGCAAGACAAAGTAGACAGAAATCTTGAATATATAGGAGTAGGCAGAGAGTTCATGAACAAAGTCCAAACTGCACAGGAAGAACTTCAAAGAATCAACAATTGGTATCTCATCTTATTAAAAAGTTTTTATACCTCAAAAGAAATCACCAACACAGTGAAAAAAAAACTCACAGAATGGAAAACCTTTTCATCCAACTATTCCTCAGAAAAGGACTTCTATGTAGAACATATAAAGAATTGAGAAAACTTAGACCTCCCAAATTCAAAGACCCAATTCAAAAAGGACATATGAGATGAACATGTACTTCTCAGATGAAGAAATACAAATAACAAATAAATGCATGAAAAAATGTTCAACATCATTGGTCATTTGACAAATGCAAATTGAAACAACAATGAGATTCTACCTCACTCTAGAAAGAATGGCTAAGATCAAGAAATCAACCAATAACAAATGCTGGTGAGGCTGTGGGGAAAATGGAATTCTTCTTCACTGTTGGTGGGAGTGTAGACTGGTGCAACCACTGTGGAAATCAGTGTGGATATTCCTCAAAAAGCTAGGATTAGGGATCTCATTCAATCCATCTATTCCCCTTTTGGATATTATCCCAGAAGAAATAAAAACACCGTACCACAGTAATATACATGCACCCATATTTATAGCAGCACAATTTGTAATGGGTAAATTTTGGAAACAGCACAAATGCCAACCAACTGAGGAATAAATAAAAAATGAGGAATTTTTATGCAATGTAGTATTACTCAGCTATAAAGAATGATAAACTTAAGGCTTTTATAAATAAATGGATTCAACTCAAGACCATACTCATAAGTGAAATAAATCAGACTCACATGTGTAAACACTATATTATCTCTTTAGTGTAAGAAGCTGAAAAAGTACATAAGATCCAAAATGTACAACAGGCATTGTGAAAGTGAAACAGGAAGAAAGTGCTCAAAAGGAAAGAGCAACTGGGATGGGGGAAAGGAGAAAAGAAAGATGCTATATCTTGTAATCTGAGCAACTACTTAGAAGATAACAATATGCAATATATTAGCCACTTCTAGTTTCCTATTATTTTGTTTTGAAATTCTGAATCATTTTTATTCTTTTTTTATTTTAAAATAAAAAAGTTTGTGTTTTGCTTGTGTTCAGAAACTTTTCCTCAGACTAAAGTTAAGGGCACTGGACTAATCTGGCAGAAGAAATTTCAAGGCTGTGGAATGTTAAGGCTTTGACATGGCTATTATTAGGGCCTTTATTTAGATTTTTGTTGTGAATCAAGAACAAAGATATCAACAGAATGATTTAAACCATTATGGGTTTGACCAGAAAGGAAGCTCCAATAAAGCTATGAGCTGCAAAGACAGAGTTGGACAAATCTTGATTTCTGAGAATGAATAAGAATAGTTTAAAAAATGGTCTAAAGGCATTACAGAAAACAACAAATCTCTAATCTTTACAGTCTCAAAACTGCAAAAATGAAAGACTTTGCTTTGAGGACAGAGCTGCAAAGTATCGTGCTCCAGAACGGTGGCAGCCATATCATGCTCCAGGATGGTGACAACATAGAAAACTCATTCCTCGGAATTGTATTCATAGAACGCAGTGATCCAGGCACTTGACCCTTACAGCCAAGGGAGAGGAAAGCGTGGCTACTGCTCCAGATGGTAACAGACCTTGGCATCATCCCCATGGTGCTGGTTTTAGTAGCATTCAGAATGTAAGAGTTATGGGGTTAAGCAGTCTTCCACCCCAATTTCAGAAAGATTTGGGAGGCCAGGTAGTGTGCCCTTGAGAGGCAAATACATGAAGCTGTGAATGTGAAGCCAAAGGTGTAGTGGAGACCCCGGAAGTTTGAAAACATCAGAAACATAGATCATCTAAGGAAACTTTCAAGGAGAAAACAAAAATCAGGCCAAGAAAGAAGCCATGGGAAGTTTAACCACTGGAAGAATCTTAGAGACAGAGCTACTCAAGACCCTGGAGCTCACAGTTGGCCACCGATGGCCTCAAATGGTGCACATGGAACTGTAGGATGTAATGTCTTCCCTTTGGATTTTGTAATTGTTTTAGTTTCAATCTTTTGTATCCCCATTTGTAGCTTTTGGAATTAAAATGTTTATCTTGTGCCATTGAATGTTGAAAGTGTTTAACTTTGTTTTCATTTGAATAGGGACTTAAAACTAAGTGTTTGCCTTGCATCTTGGAGGAGACTTGGGAGTTGGATTTTTCAGCAATGCGGAAACAGGACTTTGGCATCTGTTGGAGATGGACTAAATGCCTTTCACATAAAGGGATGTGCGTAAGTCTTTGGGTAGTAAAGTGGGAAATGTTATGGTTCTAATGTAATATGTTGATAGGCTTGATGCTGGTTTTTAAGGATTGTCAAACCTGTGTTATAATGCTCAAGTTGTAAAATGTTAAGAATAAGTATGCCTTTGTATCTAGAAACTGATTTTAAAAATGTGTTTGGTTGCCAGGTTGACAAGGGGTTGGTTGTAATGGTGTCAGTAAGGGTCCCCTAGGAAAACAGATTTAATAAAAATATATACTATATCATATACATATATCTTATATATTATATATCATATATGTATATCTTATATATTATATATCATATATAATATATGTATATATATGATACATAAATAATTTACTAAGAAATTTACCAAGAATTTATTTATAGGGGCTGCCTGTAGAATCAGGGGTGGGAGAATACAGTTGGCCATCTGATCTCTGGAGAGTAAAGGATTCAGTCACAAGCTGAAGGCCACTGCAGAGTCCAGTGCAAGTCCATGTTAGAAAGCTGAAAGTTTTGCATTGGAAGGCTGAAGAATCTGCACTGGCAGTGTGAAGGACCTGGAAACACACAGCCAAAGGCAAGAAGAAGATCAGAACACCTTGGACAAAGCAAAGGGGAAGATTTCTTTCTTTCCCTTTTTATTCTATTAAGCTACAAGCTGATTGGCTGGGACTACTCACATTCGGGTGCATCTTCCCTTCTCAGTGTGTGGCCTACATGTCAATCATCCATAAACACACTCAGAACTGTGGTCCACTAATCATCCATACATTTCTTAATCCATTCAAATTGGCATATCACAATTAACCATCATGCCATGCTATATGCATGTATGAAAATGCCACAACTAAATCCATTATTCTGTATATTTAACATGCACTAATGAGAAAGTCAGTAAAAAAGACTTCCTTGTTTTAATTCTGATCTCCTTCCATGGCATCACTTAGCAATCAGCAGAGAAAAGGCAATATACTTGTTCCTCAATTACGTTTCCAACACACTAGAGCAGAGAAGCTAGAGCCTTAGCACAAGGCAGAAACAAGCCTTTGTCACCTATTTGTCCTGTCACTTTTTCCTTCAGTGTTCTATTTCTCTTTCTTGCAAAACCATATCCCATTCCTCCAGTTTTGTCTAATCTCTCCTTCTACAACCACAAATAACTATGTAGTGAAGCTCCCTAGTGTTGTTGTTTTGCCTGAGAAACAGAGACTGAGCTCTCCTCATCAGCGATGCTTCATGTTGAACTTCATTTAACTCTAAGTTCCCACCTCTCCAGCCTAATTTTTCCAATATTGCTACAAGAGTGGAAAACATCACAGTTTGATGGGCTTGTCCTAAATCTTGCATATCTATTAAATTTTTTTTAAATTTTTAAAAATTTTTTTTAAAGATCCTTTAAGCTAACAATAAGATGCATTGGAAAATCTGGACTTACATAAACCCTTTCACATACACAATGCCAGCATCTTAGAACAATTCTACAATTGGAAAATAACTTGTTTTATACCAGATAAATGAAAAGAGGAGCTAATATTAATCAGGCACACATTAAGCTAATTTTGAGTACCACTGCTGGCCCTGCTTCTTTTGAAGGTCATGAAATATGTTTTGATGAGGTTAACTAATTTGAGAAATGATGCACACCAACTTAATTTATTGCTTTTTTATTTCAATGTCTCTTTTGTTTTGCTTATTCAATGGGCTGCATTTTTAGGCATGTTAATAACTATTATTTTTTGTGACAAAAGATATAGATGGTTCATGAAAATAGTGAAAAGAAATTGTAAACAGTAATTTTAAACAACCTTAAATTCTCTTCTTTGATAAGATAGTAGATGGGTTAGCTGAAGGAACACCATGATGACTAAAATGTGTTACCTCCAGGGTGCTTTCAGTAATAGTCAAATTAGACCAACATTTCTAATACTGTCTTCATGAGCTCAACAGTGTTGTCTCAAGAGAGTAACTACTCATAAGGTCTAATCAAATCACATTATACTTTCAACAGCAACACCTTCAAATATCTTTTGTATTATTATGTATTGAATCCCTTTTTGGATGGGAGAGATCCAAGAGCCTTCCTATGAAGCTCACATTTTGCTAGGTAGGAAAATTGATAAAATTAATAAATGAATTAGTTAGTACCCTAGAAATGAGACTGCTAGGAGGAAAATAAAGTTGTGATGGAAGATGGGGACTTCTGGAGTGTTTGTGTGTGTGTGTGTGTGTGTGTGTGTGTGTGTGTTTGTGCATATATGTTTGTGTTTGCAATTTTAAACAGGGTGAATAAACTGAGAAATGTGGAAAAACTTTCTAAGAGTCAGGCAGTTAATAAGTGGCAGATGGAAACCTGTCGCTAGTGTTCTTTTTAGTTGATAGGCTTCAGCCTATCTGTGAAATCTTTCACAGAAGTCAATCCCAGGACAACTCCTGGGAATTGAATGAAAATGGTTTGTTGGAATATTCTTCAGGGTTCTTTTAGCTTCAAGAGACAGTTTCTGAACCAAAAACTCTTCTTAAGCAAAAATAGGCAAGCATTATGTGGGAGAACACTAAAATATTTCATGTGACCAAGAAGGTCAGGGGAGAGTCTGATCCCTGTTGTGTAAATGCTACTGAGGTGATGCTTCTGTTTTTTTTTTTTTTTTTTTTTTGTTTTCTCCACTTCTTTCATATCAGCCACAACATCTGCTTAGGATATGTCTCTCAACAGTGCTGCCCTGAGATTTGAACAATAGAGGAATTCTCATCCTTCCTGAGTATCAGGTGCTGTTAAACTATGAAGTCCTGCTTCTGCATCTCCTTGGAACAATAACTGGGGGAACTGATTCCCAAATCAACTGTCAGGTAGACCAGATGCTCTGAGGAGCTCCAGGATTTGTACCCACAGGACTGACCAGAAACCAATAGATGGCTGAGTTCTCAGCAGGCAACCTGATGACCAGTGGTTTGGTACTTATTTTTGTAAGTTTGAGCCACTTGAAAGGTTGCTGACTTGTTGGTTCTTGGTGAGTCTCTGACTAGACAGAAGATGAGTGTAGGACTCTGGGTCCAATGACATTGAACTTGAACTGTTGAGTGGGCCCCTGGTTGACTCTCTCAGCCTATGCCTTGACAGGGTATTGACTCCATTTGACAGCTTACATTAAAAGTAGAGGACTGAGATTCTATCAAATGAGCTGGGCTCCAGATATTACAGACCATATTATTTGACCACTTTAAACCTCATTGTGTTTGTATTCAAAATAAATAGGAGAGCTTTACATTACTATTATTTATAATATTACATATTGCATTTATTATATGTTATATTTACTATACCATATCTGTAATTACTTAATGAGATTAAGTCTGAAACATACTTATAACAGTGCCTAGCATATAGTAAGCATTCAGCTATTGTTGTGTTTATTTCTAATACTTGGAGACACAAAGAGGTTAAAATATCCTACCCAATGGTCTGTAGAGAGCTATTCCATCTCCAGTTTTCCTCACATCTCAGTGCTTTTGAATAAGGAAAATGAGTTTCTTTAGTAAAAAGGGAGGAGTTTTCCCAAAAACAAAGCCAATGTTGTCATAGATCCCCTTGGTAATGAAGGGCTTTGGTCTAAGAACACCCAGATTTCCTGATTCCCACAGCATGTACACACTTATTAAAAATGTAACACAAGCTCCAAGTGTTTGGTAGAAGCCAAACAAGAGAACATTTACAATTTTGTTGAATGTTGTTTTTATTAGGGGAAAAATCACATAAAGTTAATTGGTACTTTGAATTGCAAAATATTGACACTTAAGTAAATTTAACTCACAAAGAGGAAATTATACCCAAGTCCAAAATGCTTGAGGGGGAAAGTAATCAGCTCTTATATTGCATACAATAGTAAATTAAATTCAAATAGTTATTCCTGCAGCATTCAAGCTGTGATTTTAATTATCCTCAGATCTGAGGATTCTAAGTTAAAGTTTTCACAGTGATTGTAATTTTTGTCCCATTAACCATCTAACTGAATCGACTGTATGTTAGCGACTATTCCAAGTTAGAAATGACATGAGGTTGTGGTGACAACTGGCATTACAAAGCTGCCTTGGGGTGTTTAAATGTGCAGTTATGAGACTTTAAAAAGGGAATATTTTTTAAAAAGATCATATTTCTTATTGGAATATATCCAGCACATCAGTGAGCCAAGATGTATTTATGGGGTGGTAATTATGCGTCAGCCTCCATGGTTAGTGCTAAGAACAAAGAAAGAGAAAACAGAAGAAGAGAGGAAAGAAAAGAAAAATGAATATGAGTGTGTGTGTGTGTGTGTGTGTGTGTGTGTGTGTTCATAGGAAACTGCTGTGATGAGGAAATAATAATACATGAGGATTTCAACTACTACAGCTGTAGAGAGTCTATCATCTCTAGTAGCACATGTCAATGACTGGCCTCGGGTATTTGGAGTGTTTTCTCAGGAAATGTCATGCAGGAGATACAAAGCTCAGTTGACTACCACTTCAACAAGGTAAAGACTATACTCAAAAATAATTTAGGGACCCATCAAGTTCAAAGATCTACAGAATTACTAAGAAAATACATTTACATAAGAGTCATCAAGTACAAAATAATTCCAAGAATCAACAAATGGTATCATATCAAATTAAAATGCAACATCAACAAAACAACTAAGAGAGGGAAGAGACAGCCTACAGAATGGGATTTTTGCCAGCTATTCCTCAAACAGAGGACCAATACATAGAATATATAAAGAACTAAAAAAATTAGACCCATAAGTAAAAGACCCAATCAAAAAATGAGCAAGTGAAATGAATAGAAGTTGTTGGGGATCACAAATTCACAATAGCTAATTTTGCGTACTTCCCTAAGGGATAAATGGAGGCTTGGGTTTACCTGTACTGCCCACTTATATTGCCAGGAACTCTTTAGGGATGAGTTATCCACTCCCATTGACTAAGATGAAAACTAAAACCACTAAGTTTAGAAAAAACACTCCAGGGCAAGATCCTTCTCAGCACAGGATCATCTCCACCCTCTTGAGTCATCCAAAGACTTCACTGACCCACTGAGTCTGTATAATCTGACTCAAGACCCATTGACCCATTGAATCTTTTGCCAACTTTGAGTCTTTTGCTAGCCCCATCTGTTACTGTATACACCCCATAAAAACTGGCTGTCTTGGAGTGTCTGTCTCTTGGCCCACCTGGAGACATCAACTTCCCAGTCACTAATCATGTATTTCTAAATTTGTCTCTGTTTTAAATTTTATCCTTTCATCATACCCTTAACACAGGCAGTCAGGACTCTTGGCCAGGTCCTGCATACAAGTGACCAATAAATGCATAAAGAAATGTTCAATATTATTGATCATTAAAAAAATGCAAGTTAAAACAAGACCTGACATTCCATCTTAACTCAGAAAGAATGGCTATCATCAAGAAATCAAATAATAACAAATACTGGTCAGACTGCAGAAAAAGGAACCCTTCTGTGCTATTGGTGGGAATGCAAACTGTATAACCACTAAGAAAATCAGTATGCAGATACCACAAAAAAATTAACACTAAAAATTCCATTTAATCCAGCTATTCCTTTTCTAGGTATCTCCCTGAAAGTGTAAAAGACATCATATCACAGTGATACATGCATATCTGTGTTTATAGCTGCACAATTCATGATGGCTAAATCTTGGAAGTGACCTGTATGTCCATCAACAGATGAATGAAGAAAATAGTATTTATACAATGGAGTGCTACTGTGGCATAAAGAGGACAAATGACTCACATTTATAGGAAAATGGATGCAGATTGAGACCATAATAATTGAGACCATAATAAATCAGACACAGCATCTTAAATATCATGTGGTTTCTCTTATATGAGAGACCCAAAATACACATAAAGAGCCAAATAAAACATAGACATTAGGAAGTAGGGTGATAGATCTTTTTCAAAGAGAAAAAGGGGAAGGGGCTGAGAAGATAATTAAAATGTGCAATACATATGGACCAACTCCCACACAAGGGATATAAACATTCTATGCTGCAAACATGTAGTAATAAGAAGTAAAATTTTAAAAAGTACAATAACTACAGGTTTATCCAAATGATATTGGTGAGTAGTTCAGGGTGTGGCACTGCACTTAGTGCAAACACTGTGAGTGTCATTCTCAAAATCGTGAAGCTCTTGAAGTATGTTCTATGCTAGACTGAGAATTCCTCAGCTTAAAATAGTAGTTAAGGGACTACTCTGCTATAAAGAAGGATAAACTCAGGACATTTCTAGTTAAATGGATGCACTTTGAGACCATAATATTAAGTGAAATAAATCAGACACACATGTAAATACCTCATGCTCCTATGATGTGAGAAACTGAGAGTTTAAATTAAGACCAAAATGTACAATAGGTATTGTGAAATAGAAGAAAATGTTCAGATGGGGGAGGGAATGAGAGAGAAGGCGGGGGGGGGAGAAAGAGGAAAATGTTTTTAAAAAATGAGAAAATAAGGATGAAATGAAAACAAAGTTTTTATAAATGGAGAGAGGAGGAGGGGGTTGAAGGGAGCAGAGAGGGATAGGAAAAAAAGAAGCAAAATATATCATGAACAGGTACAAATTCCCTATGGTGAATGTGATCTGTCAATCATCTATCATCTATCTTCTATGTAGTACTAAGAAAATCTGGTTAGGAAAGAAACAAAACAGTAGTTTAGAAGAATCAAATCTGTAAATTTATTTTCTAAGTTTTTTGTGTAAGTCTATGTGTTAGGTATTTTATGTACACATAATGTTCAATAGTATTTGGACTCGTGCCACATTTTCACATGTGTAATTAAGGAGCTGCTGCTATGGCATTAAGAGGTACTTGGAGAGCCAGTCTCTGTGGTGTATACCTATAATCCCAGCACTGGGATAGGCTGAGGCAGTAGAATCAAAGTAGAGCCTACAATGGGCATTTTAGCCATTCAGCAAGACTGTTTAAAACAAAAAATTTTAAAATGATGATGTAGCTCTGTGTGAGAGCTCTGGGTTTAATCTTCAGTACAGCCAACAAACGAACAAACAAACAAACAGAAATAAGACAAAAGAAAAAGAAAGAAAAGGAGAAATGTTTGGGAAATGGAGAAATACATGAGAAACTTAATCCATATTTGTGTTTCATTAATGACCTTAGAAGATGTTCCTATGGATCTGGGCTTTCTAGTGTCAAACAAAATGACAATGACAAAAGACAGAAACAACAAAACATGGAAGCAAGATAGATGTAGTCAGTGCACATGCAGCTAATCAGCTGCAAGCCAAATGCTTTGACCCACAGCAAAGTGTGGTGGTGGCAGCCAGCAGATCTCCTGTTGCAAAGGGTCAGCTGGATGGATAACCAGACCTCCTTCTTCGTCCCTTCTTTTGTTTTTCTTCTCCAGCTGCCTACCTGCCTCTCTCCCTTTTCTTTCCTTCCCTCTTTCCTGTCTTCCCTCATGCCCTTCTTTTTATTTTTCCCTCTTTTTTTTCTAGTGAACAGAATTAGGACATTAACTCACACAACAGAAAGTTGTGGGCTCTCATTCAGATTTGAAGTTTGAGTTAGCAGTTAGACATAGAGTCCATTAGTTGAGCCAAATTTCATTTTCCTGGAGGTATGAGAATGGGTTGTGGGTGAAGAGCATTTGTTGCTTTGGGACTTCAATGATGGGGACTGAAGCAAGTCCCTCGTGCATTAAAGTTCGGCATCCAAGACTGCCAGCCACCACAGGACAAAGATTTTCAACAGATTTTACTTAATGGAGAACATGAGCAATTCTGAATAGTGCAAGGGAAGATTCAAGGATGAGTCAGACCAGACCTTTCTTGTGACTACTTTGTGTTGTTTTTGTCTGTCATTTTTTTCCAACCACTACAGTGGAGCCTTTCTCTCTCGAAGGGCAATTGAGCAGAGCCTTACCCTAGGGATTAGATATGTATCTCTCCCTTCTTCACACTGTAGTTGGCAGGTTTACAGCAAATCTATCAGCCTTCACAGATTTGCCACTTGGAATTGTGCAGAAATTCTCACACACTGGGCGACTCCTTGAGCAGTGAGAAACAATAGCCAACTCATAAATATTTCTCCTTGTTGTCTCACAAAAGGATCCTGAGACATATTTATAAGTCTCCTCATACTGTATCTAGTTTGAGTGGCAGCTTCCCTGAGAGCTGGCCACTTCAATTGTGCATCCTGGTATTGACTTCTTCTTTTATATATTTCCTCTCCCTTCCTGGAGTTATATTCCCAAGTAAATTGTCTGTAAGCCAGACTTAATGTATCTGTGGGCTGTATTGCAGAGAACCCACACTAAGAAAGGAGAGATTCTACTTTCCAGTTTGTAAATGAGTAAATTCAGACTTGAAGGCATAAATAACTTGCTAAACTGTTAATTCAGACTCTAAATTCCATGTTTTCCATCATGCAACAGACTTCATTCCCTTCAGCTCTTCCCAGCCTTATTCAGGTCCCTGATACGGTGCTGTCAGCAGTGAGTGTAGGAACCACTCCACACAGAGAATGTTCAACCAGGGTTTTGGCACAGTGAGAATGTGGCCATCTGTGTGCAGGACCTGAGTAGCCCAGTGAGCCACACATCAGTTTGGTGTAGGAATCAACTAGTCCCCAATGCACACTAGCTAGAACTCTGAAAACAGTACAGTTGAGGTTAGAACCAGAGGTCTGGAAGTACAGTGAGGTTAGAACCAGAGGTCTGGAAGTGGAGAGAGTTGTAGTTATAAGCATGCATGTCCCTGAACAGCTGCAGGCGGTCTAATGTGTGCAGGCACAGCAGAAGGTCCTGGTCTGGAAAGAAGGGGAAGAAGGAGGAGGAGAAGAAGAAGGAGGAGGAGAAGAAGAAAAAAAAGGAGGAGGAAGAGAAAAGGAAGAGGAGGTTGAGGAGGTGAAGAAGGAAAAGAGAAAGACAAAGAAAAAGAAGAAAGGGGAAGGGAGGGGACGGAAGAGCCTTATTGACTTAGAGGAACACTGGAAAACAAGATAGACAACAGGAACAGCACACATTTACTGACTGCACTGCAGATAACATTTCTGAAATAGTAAATCCAAATATTTTCCATTTGTTAAAAACATCATTGCCATATACCTGAAGTATGCATGAAAACAACTGATTTCAATATTTTAATGGAAGGCCAACACCACTGATGTACAAAATTATTCCTGAAATGCGAGTATCGAATTTTATTGCTATGATTGAGGCCGCAGAAAGATAATGCTTTTTAAAGTCAGTTTTGCATGTTAATATATAAGACTCAGAAATCAACATAAATGAATTTAACTAGCAAACATACACTGGGTAATCAAAGGCAGGTCATAGAAGACTTTCACAGCAAAAGTAGAGTAGAAAAGTGCATTTCTTCCCAAGAAGTGCGAAAAGAGGAAAGGAAAGCCCATGTTGAATCTCCAGCAGTTGTAGAGAGTTTGGGTAAATCTCTGATTAAAGCATCGTATTTCTTTTCACTTTCATGAAATAGCCTCAAGCCAAGAGTGGTGGGACTACAAGAGGAAGAAATTGCAGTGGGTGGATATGGTGGGTAGGGATGTGGCCTGAGACAGAATCTGGTATCCTGCAGTTATTCCCAACATTCCCACTTTACAGTAAGGATGGCAAGTACTGTTAAGAGAAGTCAAAGGTAGTCAAAGGTGGGTAAAGCTTCAAAGGTTTGAGTTTCATAGATGACACAATAAGATGATGCTCAAAGAAAGGTGAGGTTGAGGTATTCCAGAACTTTCTCTGGGGGCTGGATATGTGATGGCTTCATAAAGTTCCTCAGTATCTGAGGGAGCTGAGATGAAGATCCTGGTTAGTAGGGAGAGAAGGCCAAGCTGTCTAGGCCACCCTTGAGCTTTGACCAGGTACAAAAAATGTGCTATGGATTTGTGGTACCAGGAGAGGATGGGATGAGGTGGGAAGGTGATGGCTAAGGCCTGGAAGGTTGAGCTATGCGTCTTTTGGACAAGCTCCCCCTGAGAATTCAGCCATGTATTTCCACAAAATGATGTTCTCCTGAAAAATGAATGAGTCTTTACCTGAAATCAATCACAGAATGGACTCAGAGGGATTGCTTATGGAAAATAAAAGCAGTTGCATGTTTAGACACCTTTGAGCTGTAGAACAAAATACCAGTCCTGTGCAGAGCATGTTTCATGAACAACTTCAGGTTGTACAAACATAAGAGATGACAGATAGTGCTGGTCTGATCCACAGAGAAACCCTTTGCTCATATTCTTCAATGTTCAGCTGCCAGGAGAGGTTAGTAACTTGCCAAATACAGGCAGATAAATCACTAAGGTCACTGTATATTCCACTTTCTATTGGCATAATAAAATACTTGATGCCAGGCAATTTGTAAAGAAGAGAATTCTTATAGTTTAGATATAACCCCTCTAGAGCCCTCCAAATACCTTATATTGAAAAGAGGCAGGTTGCTGGGCAGTGGGACACAAAGGATATATTTTTGTTCCCAGATATTGCCTTTTCTTTCTTCTTTCTGGTTGCTATAGGCTTTAGCAGCTTTTCTCTTTCACACCCTTTTACCAAGACATTTCTGTCTCAGAGCCAGCCAACCACGGACTGAGCTGCCCAAAACCATAAGCCAAATGAGACCTCTCTACCTTTAAGCTCTGAGTATTGGTTATTTTATCCCAGCACTGGAGAAGCTGAGTAAATACATTTATAGAACACGATTTTCAGATTCAAGCACTTAACACTGACATTTGCTGGCTCTCACGAAGGCCTTCTGACTACATCACGTCATGGCAGATGACTTCAGGGAAAGAGCCCCTGCCAGAGGGACAGACCACATCGTGAGACAGGAAGTCACAGAATGAGGAAGAGCCAGTCTTGCCCTTCATTATGGCTCTCTTGTGAGAACTATGTAACTACTTCTTAGGGCAGAGCTCCTAATGCCTATTCACCTTTTACCAGCTATACCTCTTCAGTTTCACCACTTTCGAGTATCACCAAGCTGAGGACCCAGATTCAAACACATGGACTCTTGGTGGACTCTTATAGACATTCAGACCTTACTCAAACCATAGTTGTCACATAACAGCTTCCTTGTGAGCTAACCATCTGCTCCAGATCTGGAACAATACAGCTCAGTAGACAATTCTCTCAGCTACTTTTGAGAGTTTAAAATATGGTTAAACTATAATTCCTATCTGAGAAGAGCCACACATTTTAAAAACTCAGTATGAATAAACACATATAGATTATTAATATTTTCTGTCAATTACAGTTGGAAATTATAGTCTTTTCATTTATTAATTTCAATGAAGTATTTTTATTTAGACTTAGTTACCTGTTTATTTTAACCTTTTATCCTGTGGTTACTAGAAAAATTTTAATGACACATGTTGCTTGAATTTGTGGTTTGCATTGCATTTTTGTCTGGAAGGAGAATGTGGGTACCTCTGAGCTTGCTTGCATGTAGGGTAACCACTTCATTTTTCCTTTGGCAGTCATTAACCAGCAGGTTGGGAGACCAGTCATGGATACTGGTAGGCAGTAATACTGGGACCAGGGTATGAACTGGGGTTGCCCTCCACAAATGATCACGTGAGATCACCTTCCAGTGAAGAAAGTGGGTACGGATGCCCCAGAGAAAGGTCAGTGAGGACCACAAAAGGAATTTGTTTTAGGAAGATCTTTCATTCTTGTGTCAAATGTTGAAAATGCGGTTTTTTCCCCCACCTACTTCATGCTGTCTCTACTCTTGGATCAAACTGACAACTTGCTATTTCAAAAAGAAAGATTTAAGATGAAAACTCCAGACTCCAAAGAATTACGGGAGTGGCATAAATCATTATGAAGCATTTGAATATGTTAAACCTAAGTACCTCAGAAACATATGGATTGTATTTCCCTTTAAAACACATAACACACTTACAACTTAATGGGACAAGTTCTTGGCAGAGGGCTGGCTTTGCTTTTCTCAATCCCAAGTCTTTTCATGCGCACACACATATTCAGAGGATGCTATCCCATGGAAAACCAGCCCGCATTCCTGTGCCTGGAGAGCTGGACTGTGTTTCCTGATGTCCACTTGGGTCTCTCAACTAGGGAAAGATGCTCACAGACCTTGAGGCAAAAACTTCCTTTAATCTGAAATTTGGAGAGCTGAAAGGAAAGTGAAAGAGCCTGGAGTGTGAGGGGAAAGGCAGTGTGACTTTAGCATGCTCCCTCCTCCTGGGAACAGAAGCTGGGGTGTTGCTTCAGGGAGACACGGGGCTCAAAACATGAATGTGCTCACAGCCAGCTTCAGCACGATGAGGAGTCTTGAGGAAACACTTGCTCAAAAATCGCGCTCTCTCAGTCCCACTTTCCTGGCCTGAAGTGGCCTGAAGTACTGTGTGTTAATCTGAGGCTCCCATCTGCAGCCCAATGAGAGCTGTGGCCTACATGAGTGCTGAGGGAAACAGTCCCTGTTACTCCTCCTCCTCCTTTGATTTTGAATGTGCTGTTTTCCCCCTGTGCCTCCTATTCCTAGTGGTTCTTGTTTTCCTGTGGAACTCTGCTCAGATTCCTCTTCCTCTTGGGAAGCTTTTCCTGATGGTCTCAGCAGGGATGGATTCTTCTGGGAGGACCATAAACCTTTATCAAAGCTCTATATCACCATGGACTGTGCTCAGTGGTTGCCTCTCACTTCAAGCTCCTTCAGGGAGGGAAGGATGTGTGTTCCCTTCAACAAAGCATCCCCAGCCCCTGCCATGTCACAGATGTTCACTGACCTTTCCATCAAGGTGATGTACAGACAACGCAGTGCGACAAAACCTGCAGCAGTTGCCAGGTGACTAGGATACCCTGATTTTATTCAGAAAGACTTTGACACTCTTCAAGACTGGACCACTTTCCCAGCATTCCTGGGCTCTAGATTGTAGGAGCTATGAGGAGAAAGAACAGTGTTTAATCCAAAATGGAGATTTTTTTTTTTTTGCAAATGTGCCTGTTTAGTTGAATTAAATAAACACAGATGCTTCAAGCCACAGACAGACAAGTTTTGAATTTTCATCTGATCTCAGCTTAAACAAAAAGTGTTTTGACCCCAGTGAAAGATGAGAGTAAGAAGCACATAAAAAGCAGGAAGTCCTTTAGCAGAAAGTTCTCAAAGAGGATCTATTGCATGCTATAAGGCAGAGGTTCAGTGTCTGTGGTTGGGATAGCTGAGGTTCAGGAATCCTCAAGATTTGTGGCAAAAATATTGTGTCTTTCCGGGCATTTCTCTGGGAGCAAGATGTGAAGCTATAGTATATTTCTGTAGGGAACCTGGTACCCACACGTAACGCCAGTAGTAACTAAGGCCTCCTCACACACTGAGTGTGACAGCTCCACGCAGATTTGCTATTGCTGTGGGCCAGTTTCCTCCTGCAACCTCTTCTGGGGCAGTGGGTGTGCAGGTCTCTGAGGAGCAGCCCCTGCAGCCCACTGGCATCCTGTGTATTAACACTTCTGCACTGCAGCTGAGCTAATCCCTCTCATAAGCTGCTTGGCTGAGCTCCTCTGCCAGATCTGATAGGAGGATTTAACCTTTCCTTTTTCCCTCTTGGCACACACTCAATGGAATCCAAATAAAGAATTAAAGAGACTTGAAAGGAACTTTCCATTACCAAACAATTCAGTTTAACCGACCTTTTCTCTACCTTTTTTTTTCCATTCCCTTCCTTCTTCCTCCTTGACATTTGGGACTCATGGCTGGCATAAATGTCCCTGGGGACAAGTGCAGAGCCAGAGACTAAGACCGCGAGTAGAATTTTCCAAATTAAGGAGGCTTATTGACTTTAGTTGCTGAGCAAACTGGGAAGGTCTGGCTTTTGGGTAATGCCTGGGGCAGGAGTACTTTGACATCTGGAAGAGGGTTTAGCTTTTATGACTAGAAAACGCATGCTCCAGCTTCATGAACACTTTACATTTTTCACAATTCACCCTACACCCGCCTGGTTCAGAATCCTTGTTCCTGTTACTCCTAGAACATAAATTCAGCAAGTCTTAACTGAACAGCTATGAGCTCAGAAGTGGTCCTGAGATTGCAGGATAATAATAGTAGCTAGAATTTATGAGCTTTTATGTGCCAAGTGATTTGCTGGCCCTACAGCACTAAGGATTGGGTGCAAAGATGTCCCCTACTTGAGAGTTGAGATTGCTGAGAGGCAGCTAGTAAAACACAGCCTTAAGTTGTCACAGAGAAGATGTAGAAGAAGCAGAGTGTGAGCAATACAAGCAGTTTGTTTTAAAACCTAGAAAAGAGAAATCAGAGTAGAAAGGAAGTGTATCACAGGTCTGAAATTCACAACAGAACCAAGCATTTCCCTTATGATGCCAGTGAGAATCAAAGTAAAAAAAAAAGTGTGCTATGTATTTTAATTTTATAAATAGAATTTGTTCATTCTTACCCTAATTTTGAAATAATAATGCTTTTTGAAAATACACTCCCTCCCCCCATCCACCCACACACAAAGTCACCATATAGGGAAGTCTTTATGAGATAGTCTTGAAAATCTGCTGGGGAAGTCAGTTCACATGCTGTACAAAGCCAACTACAATTTCGGTGGAAGTTCTTAATGTTCTCTATAATAACAAGAGCTAACGTTCATTGAGAGCCAAATATCAGTTACTGTTTCAAGCTCTTTACCTATGTCATAGCTTGTCTTTCTTCCAGTAGTCTTGTGCCTTAATTGCAAGTATTACTTTCCTCCTGGAGGTAATGTGAAGTAATATTCTAGATCATGCACGGTTGGTATAGATGCCCATCCACACTGTCATTTTCCATGTCATGGGGTCCAGAGTCCCTAGGTCTGTGACTATTTTTTCCTATGTCTATTCATTGGTAGATATAATCATATATGATAATCTCCATTCAAGATTTAGAGGTAGAAGATGTGACAAATATTGAAAGCAACTCATGGCAAAAACTGAGAACAAGAAATGAGAGATTCATATAAACTAAGTGGGAGTGACTGAAAATTATTTTCCCAGTGGAAATAGATTCCACCAAATTATGCCCCCAAATAGGAAGTATTACATAAGCATCTGTTGAATAAACGAATGAGTCACCAATACATATAACTAGTAACAATACTAAGATCTTGGAATAAGTGTTGAGTTTCTTGTTGTTCAATCCTATAGCTCTCTGAGAAGGTAACTCTTAAGAGCATCCAGTATCATGGGAGTCTGTATGACATTGATATATCTACAAATAAAAATATCAGCACCAGTGAACTATCAATCTGAAAATTGTTGGGTGGCAACCAAGTAACTGGTCAAGTGCCTCTTTGCTGCGTGCTGTGGGGTTACCAAGTGCTGCACATTGGAATTGGGGCACATTTCTGTACTTACTCCATGTGAACATTAATCACTACTGTCACTTAGATTAATGAACACGTAGCAGATTATTAAAGCACACTTCTAGGTGTGTCTGTGTCATGTTTCCAGAGACAGTGGCAAGTAGATCAGCAAACCGACAGGGAAGGCTCAGTCTGATTGCGAGTGGTACCATACTTAAGCTTATCACCTGGATGAAATAAAAATGGAAGGAGAGGGAGGAAGCCAGCTTGTGTTTGAAAAGTTCTGTGTGACAAATGCATCTTTTGCTATCACCATTCCCTGTGGGCATCAAGCTCCAGCTTCTGCAGCTTCTCACACCAGTGCCTCTCCAGCTGTCTTCCGGGGTTTCAGCTTCAGACTGGAGACACGTCCTGTCCTGCTGCTGCCAGCTTCTTCCACTGAGCAGCTGGCCCCTGTAGCTCTCCAGCGTGAGATAAGTTTTGAGGGCTATCCCATCTCTGATCCGGTAAGCTTAGCTGATAAACCCCCTTGATATTATCTGACCTTATTTCTCTAGTGATTCCTACGTAAAACAACCCACAATTACAGTCCTTGGCAAAGCCCTTCAAAGCAGCAAGGCACCATTTGTCTTTCAGAGCTGATTTGTACTGAACCAAGCTCCCGCTGAAGTTGTGCTTTACATTATTATGAGAGAGAAAGGTAAATGCTGTTGTGCTCAGTCAGACAAAACTCAGCTATGGGTTTGAGCCCTAATTCTTCTACTTTCCAAATATGTGACCTTGGTAGAGTCAATTCACATCTTTACATGTGTCTGTACTTAATTTTAATGGCAAATCTCAAGGCTTCACTAACTTAATTCCTGAAAGGTTAGATGGATACACCTTTTAAAAAGGTTTTCTTTATTCAGGGTTGATTTTAAAGAAAACACTCACATGACTGCATCTTGAAAGGTACTGTGAGGTAAGTGGAGTCCTCACTCTGTGTTGTAGCCAAGGATAGTTCTGCATGACAAGACAGAAGACATTCATTCATTTTTCATTTGATGCTTCTGCCAGTGTGTTCATGGTGCTGGCACCTTTCATCCAAGTCTGTCTGGAGACTAAGGTGAGGTCTTTATCCAAGAACAGCCCAAAAGAAGCAGCAGCCTCCATTTTAAAGGGATTCTTTGCCCACTCACTAAAGTCAGGCTTTTCCCCTTAATAACCCAATAAGCAGGATATAAAATACATGTTTATGAATTCATCTCAGGCTAAATTCCAATCAACTGTTAGAGAGGAATTTAAGAGCATATGCATATTGTATCATGGCTATTAAGCTGAGTGTTTGCTCCTATTATTCAATCTGCTAAAATTTTTCATTTAATTTAGTAATATGATGACAGCCTGAAATAAATGGCATGGCTTATTATATAACGTCTCTTCCCACCTACTCACTCCACAGAATTCCTCCTTATTTGGAGGCATTTAATAATCTAGGTACATAGTTGAATATTTTACACCCACTGCCTCTCTGTGACCTTGTTATAATAGAGCCATATGGGTCTCTAATAGCATTCCTTAGTCTAGACTTTGCCAGGAGATGTTAACTGCTAATATTCTAAAAAGATATTCTTAACTCTGCAGAAGACATCCAGCCAATAACTGTATCAGCATTTTCCAGAAATGCATTATATGTAAGTAAGATCTCTCTATCTTTTCTAACTGATTCTTTGATGTGGAGGACACAGTTAATAATTCTGTGTGGAGACTAATCCACGCAAAGCTCTGAGTCCAGTGCTATATATGCATGTACTAGTCATCTGCTCCTGAATAAGAGATTGCCACAGCTGTCAGTGTGACACAGAACACATCTGTCATCTGCCAGTTTCTGTAGGTAAAGGGCTGAGTGGAGAACTCTGGTCAAGCGTGCATGAGGTGGCAGTGAAGATGTCAACTGGTCCTCCTTTTTTATCTGAGGATCGGCCAAGGGAGCACGTGCTTCTGTTGCTGTCTCGTGCTATTCCACGTGGCTGGATCACTGGAGGCCCTGGTTTACAGTTACCATCCTCACCTGAATGCCACCCTCAGCAACTATGGCTGCCTCCCATTCTTGTCACTGGGTCTTTCTATGGAAGTTCCCAGAGGACACTTGCCTCTTCAGAGTCAGCGGGAGAACCTGCCTCTGTGATGCTGAAATAGAATCTTCTAGAGTAGGATTTAATTGCAGGACTAACCGATTGTTGCTTTTGACAAGCTATGTTAGCTGAAGGCAATCCCGGGTCCCTGCTACCCTCAGGAGTTACACAGGGCTGGAGACAGAGGATAGAGATTACGAGGGCCATTTAATTCTCACTAGAGCCTCGTGAGCGTATTTTCTTACTATTAACACACAGAGACAAGGAAGCAGGGAAGCTGAGAAAGCTAAGTTAACTCTTCCAGATGAACATGTCAGAGGAAAGGTGTGGACCTCTGTATTTAACTGTAAAATGTGGGACCTGAACCAGCTGCACTAAAACCTCATCTGCAATTCTGCTTTAAATAACAGAAGAGATCTGCTGCCTGCTGTCTGCTGGATGCTGGGCTGGGCTGCTATTCACATACATTCTCTTCTCATCTCAAAACCAATCTGCTTTGGGAGCTGTCATAATCCTGTTTTATAAGGAAAAACTTTATCAGAACACTTACTGCTTTGCCTCTTTGGACAAGTAACCTGCCCTGAGCTTGTCCTGCTCATCTGTAGGAAGGAGGATGCCAGTACTCACTGGATTGTTGTGAGGATCAGGTGAGGAGAGTCATCATATTTGTTAGCAAAGTGTCAGGCCCATGTTATTAGCCCAATACATGCTAATCAATACCGATCTGAAGGCTAGCAAATTTTGCCTAAGTTATTGTCTTTAAAGGTTTAAAATTTAAGTTTGAGATCAGAACGATTTTTTTTTTAAAGCTGTGCTTCCTTTACCTCTGACAGATAATAGAGAACAATTTTATACCTGCCTTCCAGTCCTGGTAGCTTCTGATTTCAGATCTACACTTTTCACTACTCCAGTAAGGACCGTGTAGAGGTCAACTCAAACCTGGGTGGGTTCCCAGCTCCTGTACATTGTCATTGCTCTTCTGGGTCTCCTGGGCCTCTCTGCGGCCTCCCTGTACTTACTATTTCTTTTTCTCCCTTAGAGTCTGGGAACAAGAGGTTTTCATCTTTGTTTCCTGCTTCTCCTCTAGTAAAATTCTGTGGGTATAGGTTAGATAGAGGACTTAGTCCTTCATTCAAAGGTGTTCTGATAGATGCATACTTTATCATTAGGCTTCCCAAATGTAGAAAATAATCAGGACCAGCCTCCATCCACCAACTCTAAGGAAAATACAATTAGCCCATGTTTCCCAAGCATCACAGATTTTTTTTTTTTAACCAGGGGAGAGCGCAAACACAGTCTCCCGACTACCATAAATTATAGAGTTGAGTTTCCCTCATTTGGGGAAATCGCAAGGGTCAGCACACCAGAAGTGCAATGGATAAGTCTCACACTGGGGAAACCATCTTCGTGATCAAATATCACAGATTTGCGTGGGACTAAAACAGAAAGGAAATCAGCAACTGGTGATAATATGGATTTCTAGAAAAGGCATCAATTTTACCATCAGGTCAGGATGAGATTTAATTCTAGCTCAGCCTATTTCTAGATGTGTGACTTTGTTCAACAAATTATTTTCTCTCTATAAGCCTCAGTTTCCTCATCAGGAAGAGAGGTATAATACTGATTTCTTCCTCAAGTATTGTGATACACAAATGATGAAATAATGAAATAACGTTGCATCATGAAATGAAAAGTCACTGCAAACAGGAATTATAGACTGAGATCAAGCACAGAAGAAAACAGTTTAAAAACTCTTAACCTTGACAAAACCCCTATGAATATACCTCATATCTAAATGCACTTACTACTTAATTTTTTCCTCTCCTCTCCCCTCCCCTCCCCTTGCCTCCCTTCTTCTTGCTTCCCCTCTCCTTTCCTTTCATTTTTCTTTCCTTTCCTTGCCTTTCCTTTCCTTTATGCAAGCACTTTAATAATTATAGATTTACCATGGATGTATGGTTTCCAAGAAAGGAAAAATTTGCTATGAAACCAGTAAACATCTATTATTATTGCTATTGCTTTTTTGTTATTTAAAATAGAAGGTAGGAGAATGATGTGGTGTGATGTGAAGTACTGCCTACATCTGGAGACATAATTTAGATCTTTTATAGTTACAGCTGTGGCTTTCCATATCTGAGAGTGCAGCAGGAGTATTATTGGATTTCAAGAAAACAGAACAACATTTTAAGTGTCTCCCATTTAACCAATTGCAATAGCCTATGATAGAAAATCTACCCTCGAAAGGAGGATTTTTGTGGCTAATTAGCTAGAATAAGAGAAATTAGTAATGCAATTTGTGGGAAGAATCCAGTGTGGCAAACTTTGATTTTGGAGATAAGATTAAGTTAGTGCTGCTCATAATGGCATTTTGTCAACAAATTGAATTTGGGTAAACTCGACACTGGTTTCTAGAAGCCAGTCACAGATGGGCCAAACGCATGTTTTGCTTCGCTTCGCTTTTTTCTGATTAGTACTTGGTTTGTTTTTATAGAAATTTTCATAGTATGTTTAATTGCTCATTTTATGAATGGAATACAATCTATTGTCTTCTTCACAAATGTCAAAGAAATAACTTTAGTCAAATTTTTGTTTTGTAAACTCTTTAGCCCCATTTGAAGAAAAGAGTGCAGTTCAGACTGAAGTATAAAAAATGAAGACTGAAAATTCCCATCCGTGCCCGAAACAGAAGAATTCACATGCTTGCACATTTTTAAAACTGAAGATCATTTTGGGTTAATGAAGGGACAATGTCAATTTTGTGTACTTCCAATCAGTATTTAACTTACATGTTTTTGATTAACCAATGTGGTTTATGTGAATTTGACTTGGGACAAGACAGAGTCATTCAGATAGAGCTGGAAATGAGTGAAAATTTTGTATCATCTTGAAACATACAAGCATGAGGATTTTTAGGTCTCAAGTATACATGACAATTCAAAGTTGGTCAAAGGAATCTTAATATTCTCATCTTATGAGAAAGGTTGGGGGAAAGTTGGGGTCTCCAATGTGTATGAAGCAGACAAAGATGTGCTTTACTTCTTTTATTTGAGAAATTGTAGTGGAGAAATTTTTAAGTTTTGAAGAAAACACAGGTCTAACCAAAGGTAGGTAGGGTAATGCTAATGGCTACCCTGCACTGGCAACTGACTGGCACTCTGTGCCAGTGTGATTAATAAGCATTTTAACAACACATTTTGTTTCTTTCTCAAAATTATCGTCTTTGGCAGTAAGAGGAGAATAGTTTTCTATCTTGATTGCAGTGATTAGGAATCAGCCCAGGGACATAAGGTGCACTGTGAAAACTGACAGCACAAACAACAGCATTCAGCACAAGGCTTCCTAGCTTGAGAACCCCAGTTTTAGTCACTGCTCTCGAATCTCACCACGAGAAGAACTGATTCTGCTCCCCCTGTTTTATGTAGACATGTAGCCCATGTCATAGGAAAGTTTTCATCTTCCAAAACCTGATACTGCCCACTTGGGTCTCTTTCTACTGGCTTCAAAAACCATTCCAATAATACAAAATGAGCTTTTACCCCAAGTCTCGTCTCTTATATGCATTTTGCTTAAGCAGTTGTTCTTCTGCCAGATCTCTGTGTTATTAAATATTATTTTGTTATTCTACTGCAAGTGTCAAAATTTTAGGGAAGCAAGACCTTCTTATTTATTTCGTGCTAAGTGACAATCTTTCAATCTCAGTATCAAACTAATCCTCTGTATTCTTCTTTTAGAGGTCTGGCTGGGAGCCAGCAAATATACATGCTGCTTTGCTAGCTGTTGGGATCCACTAGAGAAAGACTTGAAGGCAAAAGAGGACAGAAGGACGCTGTTTGCTTGTCTTTCTTTTCTGTGTAGCTCCAGGAACAGATACCCACTCCCATTGCCTTAACAGCGCCCACCTACCCTTAAGGAGAGCGGGGGTTTATCATGTTTACTGTTTGGGTTACTTGCATGCCACCTGTTTACCTTTTTTGGTTCTCTAGCACTTATCTCACTCATAAACACAAATTGCCTCTGTTAAAATATCTAGTGTGATTTCTGTTTTGCTGATTTGATCCTGACTGATAGCTCTGTCAGGTACATTTCTTCTATTATTTTATTCAGACCGAGTGATAAACAAATGAACTTTCAAATTTGAAATAATCTTGGATTTTCAAAGTCAAATTCTGATGTGAGTCATAATTTACATTCAGTGGCTATATATCCACTCTTGGACAATTCTCATTGCAGAGAGCTTACACAGCACTGTGTGTTAGAGAACTGAGTTCCCATAGGATTCTTTTGGCAGAGAAGATTGTGTTTACTTCTCTCTTACGGGAGACAAGGTATCTGCTGTTCATACTGGAAGTTACACACATCTCAGTCTGCAGCATAAGTCCCTCATGATGACTGAGAAAAATGAGTTTTTAGCCTAATTGACTACCGTCACTGGGTTACTTGTGTATTACTAGCATCTTTGGGACTTAGTTTACTGACCTATGAGATGGGCGTAAGAACATAAGCCTCATGCTTCTGCCAACTCAGATTTCCAAGGGATAGAATCACTCAATCAGTGCATTCACTCATTATTTCACCAAACATCCATCATTCCAGTCATCTATGCTTTCATTTCTTTAAAAAGAAATATTCATTTTTGTGATATTTTCCTTTGTCTTAAATAGTCTGGCAAATGGAAAGACATAAAATGATGAAAAAAATATGTGCTCCTAGCTTAAGTTCTTAGTTCTCCTACAAAAGTGGAGAAGTCCGTTAAGGTTGCAAGCTAAAAGAAGGAAAAATAAAATTTAGAAAAAATAACTTCCAGAGGGTGAATCCTGATGGAAAAATAAAAAGATGCGAAGATGTGAAGTGGTCAGAAAGTAAAAGATGTGAAGTGGTCAGAAAGTAAAATACTGGTTTAAATCTGGGGCATTCTGGGAAGTGAGAACACTAAAGCAGACAAATTATAAAGAACTCTTGTGTTTATATGAGTGAATGTGTACTGGTTTTAAAATTAATTGAAGGTTGTGTGATGAAAAAGGACATTATTAAAATTACAATAACTACAATCTAGCATAGCTAGGGAATATGATCAATGACCATTACTGAATTTAAATCTGTATAAAACTGCTACTGTTGTCAACAACTCTCAGTCTTCACCCACTCCCACCAGCCACCTTAAACAGAGAGTAGGTTTAATCAGTGGATGAGCAACACTTTGTCTATTCCATCACTTAGTCTATAACATAATTTTCTTATCTATAATTTGTGGTTCTTTCTTGTCAATTCCAGAGTTACATGATTAAGCAAGACCCCTTTCTCTGAGCTCATAGCTCAGCTGTAGAAACAAACTATTACTTGTGGAATTTCAATGGTATGATAAGTATTATTTTAGGACAATCACGATGTGCTTTGGGAGCACAGAAGCAGTGGCACTAAAATTCAGGGAATGCTCCTATAAAAAGCAACACTAACCTAGAGTGTCTTAGTTGCTTTTCTCTCCTTGCTGATACAAAATATCCAACACTCAAGGTTAAAGGAGGAAAAGTTCATTTAGCTCACAGTTTTAGTTCATAATCAGCTGGCCCCAAGGCAGGGTGGCATTGCAGAGGGACAAGTCGTCCTAGTGGAAGACACCAAAAGCAATAAGAGTGAAAGAGAAGAAGCAAGCCTCTTCTCTGTCTCTCATATTGCATGCAGGCTACCAGTTCTAGGATGAGTGTAGCACTCATACCCCAGTCCCAGCACTAGACAATGAACCAGTCACAAACTCCAGATTCAGTCTTCTTAAAGAAGACTGCCCCTCATGATGACATGAGGCTTTGGTAGGGACGTTCAGATAAGAACCTTCACACAGAGCAAATATTCATGAAGGTTTATTAGGCAAGGAAGAGTGACAGGAGGTAGTGCTCCAGACAAAAGGAGTGGTGCTTGTGAAACATGGAGTTTGGTGAGAGTTCAGCGCTCTGAAAACTTGAAAGAAATTTCTTGTGATTGGGCTATTGATGCGAAGAAAGGACTGCACAAGCAGACAAGAGACAAAACTCAGATGGCGGTTTATATCACATGGAGGACTATAGACTTGGTCCAATGAGTAACTGAAAGTCCTGGGAGATGCAGGATCAAATGTGTGCTGATTATGTGATAGATAATTAGAGGGAGCACCATGAAAGGTGGCTGGCTTAGTGAAGTTTGGTCTTGAGCTGGTCTGGAGCTACGTCTTTGGAGCTAGAAGTAAAAGAATTCACCAGATGTGCTGCTCTGTGGAGGCCTTGGTAATAAAGGTGAATGAAACTCTCCCACTACTCTATGTCTAGGGCAAGTTCATGTTCTTTAAAATCAAAGAATGAATTTTAGGAGCAATGGAGGTTAAAAGCAGAATATATTTATTGAGAGAAAAAAACATTTCTTTCTGAGAGAGAGACAGAAGAGTGCTGACCACTCAGCACTCAGTCTTCCCAAAGACTCTGTCTTTTCTAGGGACTTTTATATAGCAAAACCATGAGGTGAGACGGATCCAAGATGGGGAAACCTGGGAACTCACAAGGCAGGTGGGCATGAGGTGAGACAGAACTATGGTCAACCAAAGAGATTAGTTGTTCAGGTAAAATTGACCAAATCAGGGATAAATGGGGAAGAAAGTCACATAGTAAGCTGGCATACTTATGGAGCAGTGACTCTTCGTATGGGGGTTGGGATGGTGACTGTTGGTTTGCTCAAGGTGATCTATAACTATTTAGAATACCAATCCCTGATGTTTATGCTTAGGATGTGGTTGTATTTGTTTTGTCTTTTGTCTTGGGATCTGGCCCACAGCCAGAGGTATCTGTCTCCTCCAAGATTACAAGACATCTGGTCCTCTGTGCTGGTCCCTTTGAGGGCCTAGCACTGTCTGACTGCCTATACTATTTCTAACTAACTTAGCTGCCTGCATCATTGGGAGGAAGACAGTAGCCCATGTGCATGACTGCTGGGTAGTTGGTGACGTATGAGTGGCTGGTGAGCAGTGACTTGATTTCAGAGATGTCTTCATGTGTAACAGAGTCTGACTGAATGGCAAGAGATGAACAGGGAAATGAACAGCAGACACTAGAGTTTGACAATGCTTTTAAGATTGGATGAAAGAAGATAAGGAATGGTAGCTGGAAAGGGGTAAAGAGCAAGGGAAGTCTTTTGTTTTAAATGGGCAGAGTTGAAGATCTTTATATCTTGATGCAAATGAATAATCAGAAAGGAGATGGGAAAATATTAGAGAAGGGGAGAGATAAATGATGGAATGACTGTGTAAGTTCAAGGAGCTGGGACCACCTTGGAAGAAGAAAAAGCAGTTTCATTGCAGCAGAAAGGAAGGTGAACGAAGAGTGAGCAGGATGGTTTCCAGTTTTTTATTGCTGGTGTGTTTCTATGTGTATTTTGTCTTCAGGAGATAAGAAGTGAAGTAATTAACTTTAAAAATGGAAGGATTTTGAGGGTTAGTTAGTTAAAAGTCCTGTGCTAAGAATAAATTAGGTTGAACCTTTTCAAATTTAGATGTATAGGGATAAAAGAAATGATAAGAATTTTAGAGTACTCTTTTAACACATAAATATTGCTGAACTCAGAATCCTTTGTTTACTAATAATTTTCAAAATTTTTCTTCTTTCCTCCCTCCCTCCCTTCTTTCCTTCTTTCCTTCCTTCTTCATTCTTTCCAATTAGCCAATTGTGAAAGCTTTAATAACCCTAACAGAAAAAGTTAAATGCATTGCTAGTGTTTTAAATAGACTTTATTTTCCTTTGGTGAACATAATATTAACCTATAATGGGAAATTTGCAGTAAGTTTTTCATCAAGTTTGGAAACTGCTCAGAGGACCGCTAAATCTCTCCCATTCACAGAACTGGAATGATGTTAATAGGAGTATTTTTACATGATTTTATAACCTGCTTCTTCTTTTACATAAAAATCAAGTTAGAAAACGCACGTACTTCAGTAGACCTGCTCTTTGCCTTGTTTAGTGACACACCAATTCATCATTCACCCAACACATAGTAAGCGTATTTCTTCTATAAGAGGAAATGCCCCTGGCATCCAGAAGCAAAAGTATCTCACCCATAGGTCCCGCCTACATCATGAACTTCCGGTAGAGTTGGAAGAAGGCTCATAATTAAACCACAGCTTGCCTTGTGCTGTGTGAGTGGCAGCAATCCACACACAATGCGCTTGGAGGGAAGAGGCTGCCTCGCCTCACTGAGGGAGCTGCACAAAGCTCCCACGCTCTGGACTGTTGGTGGAACAGCAATTCCTGGTTTCAGCCCAGCTCTGTCCCTTCAAGCACCCCAAGCCCATGAGGAACCCCGCTGCCCACATAAGAAGTGCCCACAGGGACGCAGGATTAGTGGTCAGCAGCAAACACTCAGACCCGGAGCTGGAAGACATCATTGGGAATCTCCCGCTGTTGACATGTGATTTAAATCAGGTGTGCTTGTGCATAAATGTAATCCCAGTACTCTGGGGGCTGAGACAGGAGGACTGTGACTTCAAGCCCCACCAGGGGAATTTAGCAACATAGCAAGGCACTGTCTCAAAGCAAAAAATAAATAAGTAAAGTAAATAAAAATAGAAAAGGGTTAGGGCTGTAGCTCATTGCCAAGGTCCTGGGTTCAATCCTCAATATCTCAACAGATGAAAAACAAAGTAACAAAAAGTAATGTAAAGGCCTTACAGCTTCCATTTCTGGAGAACTGATGTAACAATCTCAAGCTGGTAGAATTCATTCTCATCACACTCCTTAGTGCAGGCACCAAGATATGTGTCTTTTCCTGAGGTCGAGACAATCATGACAGATTGTATTTGAGTTGGGGCCTGGGGATTCACCTCACCTCTGCTCTTTGCCACAGCTATAGCCTCATTTATTTCTTGTCTAATTAATGAATGGAATCTTGGTCAGAATCAAACAGAGCAATAGTAAAATTTAGTCAAAATGAGCATTTGGTGAAATTTCATCCCATTCTCCCATTTTTCATGAGGAGTATTGATCATTTTCATGTCCTACGGAGTATCTTAAAAAACATTAACATATCCTTAGTCATTTTATTGCTTTAGAATTTGTAGTACTTTTCTGTTTTTTATTCAATTCTATGTGAACTTTAGTCAATAATTGATTCTGTATTCAATAAAAATAATAGCAAAAAGAAACTAGGTCTAATAGCATGAGATTCGTTGGAACACTCCAAATAATTTACAATAAAATTATTTTAAGACTTTTATTATTGCATTTTTTATTGCTTTTGAAATTTTTTCTTGTTAAATAACAGAAGCTCATTAGAGAAAAATCAGAAAGAACATTCACAGTCTCCTTTTCAACATCTGTCAAAACTATTGTGTGCACCTAAGATCTTCCCAAATAGTTCTATGTATGTTTAATTTACTATAACAATGAGACTTAGTATGAACACTTTTGCCACATCCCATGATTTATGTGAGTTATCTAAATACTTCATAAGTTATTTAAGTTATTAAATTCTTAGATATGCAAGTTATTCCAACATTTTTCAACATAAAGTATGCAGAATAGCAATGACTGGTAAACAATGTTTAGAAGAGACCAGCAAAAACAGAGCTCAGCTGAAATATTCTGAGAAAGACACATATTTAAAGAAATTTAAGATGCTGGAAAATGATTAATTTTACTTCTAAAAAGTCAGGGACTGAAGATATTTTCAAAGTCATCTTTGTTCTTATTCATCAAATGACATTAGCAGGTGAGTAGCACAGACTACCTTTCTGGAGAGACAGAGACCATTAAACCTTCCAGGCAGCCAGGTACAAAGTTGCTTTTGTTTGTGTTTTGAAGCTATCACCGTCCCTGGGGCCCCGCATTTTATGGATCAGTAAATCCTTTCTGCTCCACCTTCCACACATCCAGTACCTGTTTGCTGCCCAGTACACTCAAACTTAGGTCTGCATTCAAGTCACCCTTTCAATCTGATCTGGTCTCCAGCTCTCCAGTTGTCCCTTAAGGTCTATGCCTTCTACCTGGATCAGAGGACTCCTCCTAAACTCCAAGTCACACAGTCTACCCTCTGCTCAAATGACCTTTTGTTTCACTGGGAACCAGTGCTGAGTCACTCTGTGGGCAGGGAACCCACAGTAAACTCTTGTTCCTCTCTGATTTTGCCTCCTGATTGTTTTTTCCCCACCAGCTTTCCTCCTGCCACACCCTGCTCTTGGTGCTTCCTTGTAAGGAAGCAACCTAGTGGCTCAGGGCCTTTGCATTTGCATGAATTTATCTGTGGTCACCTCTTCCCTTGCCTTTCCGTGGTTTAATCCTGTGGAGCCTTCGATCTTTGATTAAATGTCATCTCCTGATTGAAAGCTCCCCCTAATGATTCTAATGTCTTTCTCCTTTGCATTATCCACCTCTTTCGTGATGTATGCTGATGGATAGCCAATCTTTAGGAAGAGAAAAACTTCTGTAGCTTGCTTCCCTGCTAGAGTCCCCAGTTACATTTTGTCGCAAACAACTTCTATTCCTTACCTCCACAGATGGTGGAACCCTTTAACCTATTACAACCATCTGATCTGGACAAGGGTGGAGGAAAACAGTGTAAATTACCAGGACCCAGCAGGAAACAGGATGGGGAAAAATCTCCCTTGAACTTTTTTTTCAGACAAGGTCTTGCTAGGTAGTGCAGGCTGCCCTGGAAATATTGGCAATCATCAATCCTCACTGGTATTACAGGCATGAGCCACCACACCCAACTCTTCTTGTGAGGATTTTTGACCACTTTGCTTTTCCTGTAGGATAAACATTTTTTATCACCAAGATCTAAATCTCGTTTTAGCCACCTGGACCCATGTCTTGTCAGCTCATCCTCATTCCTGTCACTCCCCACATAAAAGAAATGATTATTACGTGTTCTAACTGGCATACTGTACTGCTGTTAAAAATGTGACCAAGAAAGAAATAATGCAAAAAAATAAGGTTGTAAAATTATATTTTAAAGAAGTCTTTCTGGATCAGAAGAATGTGGTATGAATCCTTTTTAACTGTTTGAACTTAAGCAAGTTTCTTAACTTTTCTAGACCTGTGTTGATTGTAACAGCTCAGACCTAAGAAAGTCTTGGAGTAGTAAAATGAGAGAATGTCCAAATGGTACACAGTACAAAGGGCTTGATGTTGAAATAATGAAAACTATTGTCATGGCACAATAATTGTGTTACGTGAAAAACCGTAGTGTGCAAAATTGTATGTACAACATGAATAGACTACATAAAACAAAGTCCACACCTGCACTAGGGTTTCCAAACTCTGCTTTGCATCTGGATCCCTCCCCACCTGAATACCTCATACCGCACCTCAACTCAGCCAGTGCCCTGGCTTAGCATATGCTACTTCCAAGTCACTCACTGGACACTGTTTCTGTTAGTAGTTGATGTCTTTCAACTGAAAGTGCCAGTGCTCAAACTAACTTAATGAAGACAGAGATTTATTGGCTCATACAAACTGGGAACCTACTGATCAGAGCTGGGTTTCATAAATTCAAGTTGAGGCATCAAAATGGAAAGACACTGAGAATCGTCCTCTCTGGCTCTGTGTGTCACCCCCACTCCTCGTGTCCCCACCTTGCCTCTTTTTCTATCTCATCACATCCAAACTGTATTTGTGTAAGCTTAGATTTAGTGCCAGGACAGTTTTCTCCTCAAGAAAGCAAGAGTCCATGCCAACAAAATTAGTGTAGGGATCTAATACTTGAGAGAAAGGCTTTTCTTCTCAGTAGTTCTAGCCAAAGACCCGGAGAACTCTTGTGTTGGCTAGGCTTGGCTGATGTGGGAGACCTTAAATAAATCATCGTGACTCACAAAAAGAGTGTGATGCAAAATGAAATAAAAATTTAAATAGCATACTATTTATCTTATATGAGAAGCCCAAAATATAGATAACAGCAAGTAGTGAGATCCTTTTCAAAAGGGAAAGGGAATGAGAAATGGAGGCAGAGGGTGGGAAGGAAGGGAAAAGAGATTTTAAAAGAAGAGAATGGAAGAGAAAAGTGGAAATAGAACTTTTGCATATGGGAGGGAGAAGAAGAGTTAGAGGGAGTGGTGAAGACCAATAAGGAAGGGGACAAGGCAAAGAGAAAACAAAACAAAACAAAACAAAACAAAACAAAACAAAACCAAAAAAAGATGTGGTGTGTTCATGCATAAACTCCCTAAAGTTAATATAATCATTATGTACTGCAAAAAATAATCAATTCAGAAACAAATCACTCAAGGTCACATCAAGGGAAGGGACCAAGGTGAGGTTCATTAGGAGATCACATCGGTATTTCACTAGTGTTCTAGAGTGAAGAAGGGTTGTTCTCTTTAAAAAGCTGTTGAGAAAACATAGAGGGATAGGGATCACCAAGTGGCATTCATAACAGATACTTTTTGTCTTTTTAATTCTTAGCTTTTAAAAAAGTTTTGAAATAATTTTTAGTCATCATGCATACTTCTTATAATTGATAAGATAAAGAACAAATGGTCCCTGGAAGCCTAGCAGGATGCTGAGTCCCCCAAAAAGGGTCCAAGGGGCCTGGTGCTCTTACTGCTCTTGCTGGGGTCAGAGCAGACTGCAGAGCAGTCCGAGACGTGTGTGCAGTTCACCACTTCATACCTGATGCTCCCGTTTTTTGGGGAGCCAGCTTGTCACGTTCACCCTTGCAGGGGCTGGTGGTCCTAGAAAGGATCCTGGGCCAGCAGCCGGAGGCCCTGTGGTCTAGTCTGCCTCAGCTCTGCTGTAGCAGCTGTGTCAGTGTCTTCAGCCGTCTGGGCTGTGGGTTCCCCGTCTATAATCAGAAAGTTTATTTTCAGCTTTAACAATCTGTGATTATTATTTCCGTTTACTGATGGAGTAACTAATTACTTCATTATAGGATTTTTCAAGACCAGTTACCACCTGTTTGGTTCAGTTAGTGAAACGCCAACATGATTGTCATTGATTTTGATGGTTGGACTGCCAGGAGGAGAGCCCGATGGGGAATATTTCAGGATCTTAAGCAGATTTGCCATTTATTATTGCAAGGTGGCATGCAAAGGAGCAGAGCTTGTCCTGTGAGTGGGCTTTGCTTTGAACACAGTCCCGTCACTCTCTTCTGCTCCTCAGATGGACAGAGGCCTTCTCCAACCTCCCCCTGCAGTTTAGAGCTGGGGAATTAGGAGCCATCGATGAGCTTGTTCTCCAAGACCCTCGAACTCAATTTTGGATTTAGAGAATGTGTGCTGAGTGTCTTTGTACACAGTGTGCAGAGACAACACAGAGGGAGGTGTCAGTGTGTGCTTTTCACACTTGTTTTTTCACTTACCCCAGTGTGACCTTCAAGAGTATCTTAATATTCTAAGTCACATATTATATATAAATATAATGTACTATACAGAAATATTGTATATCATTTTAATCATTAACATGGAAACAATGATAATGCCTATGTTATAGCCTGGGCATAATAGTGAGTTTAGAAAGTCGTAATTCCCAAAGCCTGCACATGTGGGCATGTTACCTTCTATCATGGTTTAAGCTCAAGTGGCCACCAAATTCTCCTATGTTTGAAAAGTGATTGGACTATGTGGACCCTATTAGGAATGTAGCTGAATGTGTCACCAGGAGGTGGGGTCCAGTTGGAAGTGGCAGTTCTCTGGGGAGCTTGACCTGGAAAGGTTTATCTCCCTCCTCAGCTCCACTCTCACTCTGCTTCTTGACCACTGTGATGTGAACTGATTTTCTCCTCCCCGCCCTCCGCCATACTGTTTCTGCCTCTGTGCCTGTCAACCACGGACTGAAACTTCTGAAACTGTGATCTGAAATCTGTCCCTCCTTGCCCTGTTTGTGCATGCCAGGTACTGTATTTCATTGATGAGGAAAGTGACTAAGGTACCTTCCACAGCAGAAGAGATTAAAGGTTTTGAGATAGAGCATTGTCAGGATTTTCTGTGTGTCTAAGATGGACACAAAGGCCCTTATAAATCGAAAGTGGCACAGGAGACAGACAAAAAGAGATGTAAAAATAGAAAGAAGATTGGATTAATGGGGAGGGGTACAAGCCAAGGAATGTGAGCATCTTTACAAGGTGGACATGAGTTCTTCCCTCAAATCTCCAGAAGGTTCCAACCTTGCTGGACCAATTCAGACCTCTCATCTCTAAAGCTTAAGATCATAATTTGGTGATGTGTTACATCATCACCTCTGTGGCATTTTGTATAGTCATAGGAACTCAGTGGAATGGAGACTGCTAGTCACAAAGGATTGCAAAGGACAACAGTACTTTAGGAGCACTGAAGCTAGGGTTTTGGTGCTGTCAAAGTTATTGTTGTTTTTCTTTTACAGACTTTTCCTCTTCCCACATTGTCCCTGGTTCATCTTTTTACTCTGTTCTTCCTCTTTCGCTCCTCTTTCCTCTTATTCCATTAAAAAGAACACACACACACACACACACACACACATACACACTCACTCAAACCAGGAAAAGAAAAAAAAAAGAACTATAATTCTACAAAAGCCACCTGTCTCTGGCACCACTCTTGGTGGCTTTATAAGGATAGGGTAATACAGTTCATCTCCAGAACAAATCTGTGAGTCTATGGATGTAGTTAGTGTTAAGGACCTGGGTTCAATCCACAGTGTAACAATAAAAGAGAAAATAATAATTAGAAAAGGAGAGATCCTTTGTGTTATCTGTCAAAAGTGACAGTGAGCAGCGAGATCCCTGGCTTTTGGAAGTTCTCATCCTCATGTCTTCTCACCCTCTGCGTCAGAGGCGCCAGCAGGGTGGTGGTTTTGGCACACTTAGATGGCAAATGAGAGGTAATCCTGGACCTTGCCTCAGCTCCCCGCAGCACACATCCTTCCTCTGCTCCACTTCTCCGCAGTCCAGACTCCCCTGGAATTCCAAAGCAAAACCATTGGTTGTAGTTCAGCTTAGTTAATTTCCCTTCTGAAATCTTACTGATTGCTCTGTTCATATTTCAGTGAACTTCCACTTCGGACTCTATTTGTGTCTTTGGAGACTGGAGGAGGCAAAACAAATGCAATGCTTCATCTTTGTGACAATCAAGTACTTGCTCCAGAGCTTCTCATCCTTTCCTTAAAATCTGCCTGCATGTACATCTGCAAAGCTTTGGAAAGACTGCCCGCCAAATAAATAAATAAAGCCTGAAGGAACAGTTCTGCTTTAGTTCTATTTTGAGTAACCAATGCTGAACATGCTCCAGCAGTGCCCATTGCCACTGTCACCTAAATTACTCCTGGTGGCCCTTGCCACCTCCAGCAGGAGCAATGGGGTTTGGGGCCTGGCTGGAGAAGAGTGAAGATAACTGAGCAAGGAAAGAAGGAAGGGACAGGAGGACAGAGAGAGAAGAAGGAGAGGTAGAGAAAAAGAAGGGAAAGGAGAGGAGGGGAGGGGAAGAGAAAGGAGAGGAGGACAGGGAGCAGAGGGGGGGGATATCCCTCTCTCAGATCTCTGGAGTCCTCTTTCCACAGGAAACAGTGCTCCATGCCACACCACCACTGTCTGTGCCTGTATAAGAACTGTAGAATGCAATCTGGGAGGCCGAGGGAGGACTATGTATAAGTCCAGTCCAGGAAACCTAGCAACATAGTAAGACTTGACCTCAAAATAAAAACTGAAAAATGGCTAGGGATGTAGCTCATGCAAAGGTCCTAGATTCAACAAACAAACACACAAACAAAGAAGAACTGTAGAATGATCTGGGGCTGAAGATAAAAGAAAGGAGGAAAAATAAAGAAAACATGGCTGAACACATACAGATCAGGGTGGGATCCAAGGCCTCTGGGAGAGCCGTGGCTACCTGCCCTTGGTGTGGGAGCAGAGTGGAGAGGAGAGAGTTTGCCATTAGCCCTGGGTGCACCTGGCCTTACTCGTCTCTGTGACTCCAGGTAAGAATGGGCCAAGCAATGCCCTCTCTGAGCCTTTGTTCCTTCGCTATAGATAGAGAAAACTGCCTTCATGCCATGGGACTGCAATAAGCATCAGGGGTAAAATCTCACACAGAGCCGACGCCCTGTGTGGCATCCAGGGGTGGGGTGAGCTGCTTGATGGTTGAGGTGAGGGGCATTTTTCCGACAGACAGCGGCTCTCCTGGAGCACAGCCTCCCTTCCAACCCCTGCCAGCCTAGCCCCACTGGGCACTCCAGCCCCCAGCACCACCCAACCAGGTGATGCCATTGCTTCCATGATGAAGCTCTGGGCCAAGCCAGCTCTGGATCAGAAGGACCACAGGACCGCAGGACAAGGCCAACAGGTCACCATTCAGAAGGGAGATGAGGCAGTTAATGATAAGGGAGGCATAGGAGGATCTGCAGGGTCAGGATTGTCCTCAGTGCTGTTTCTTTGTCTGTAAAGTCTTTCCAAAGCTTTGCAGATGTACATGCAGGCAGATTTTAAGGAAAGAGTGAGAAGCTCTGGAGCAAGTACGTGATTGTCACAAAGATGAAGAATTGCATTTGCTGTGCCTCCTCCAGTCTCCAAAGACACAAATAGAGTCCGAAGTGAAGTTCACTGAAATCTGAACAGAGGCAATCAGTAAGATTTCAGAAGGGAAATTAACTAAGCTGAACTACAACCAATGGTTTTGCTTTGGAATTCCAGGGGAGTCTGGACTGCGGAGAAGTGGAGCAGAGGAAGGATGTATGCTGCGGGGAGCTGAGGCAAGGTCCAGGATTACCTCTCATTTGCCATCTAAGTGTGCCAAAACCACCACCCTGCCGGCGCCTCTGACACAGAGGGTGAGAAGACATGAGGATGAGAACTTCCAAAAGCCAGGGATCTCGCTGCTCACTGTCACTTTTGACAGATAACACAAAGGATCTCTTCTGTCCTTTTCTGATTATTTTCTCTTTTATTGTGATGCTGTGGATTGAACCCAGGTCCTTAACACTAACTACATCCGTAGACTGATTTTTTTAACCTATTTATTTATTACTTGCTTATTTATTTATTTATTTCAATTTTGAGATAGGATATCACTACATCACTAAATTTCCCAGGCTGGATAGATCTTCCATTGATCTCTTGCCTCAGCCTCCCAGAATGCTGGAATGATAGGTGGGTGCCACCATGTCCAGTTTCTATATAATATATTTTTATACTCTTAAAAGGACTGTTCTCTTCCAGATGGTCCCTCCTTTCTTGTAAAATCACAAATTTACTTACTTGTGATGTGAATATAAAAATTCCAAGTTTATTCCCACTGAATCTATGATTTAGACCATGTAGAACACTGTGTGCAACTTCTAAGCAGAATACTGTGTACAATTCTCTCTAATTATTTAGACTGCTGTCTTAGTTACATTTCTCTTGTTGCTGGGACAAAATACCTGGTGCCCAAAATTAAGGACGGAAAGATTTATTTTGCTCAAAGTGAGTAGAGGTTTCAGTCCATAATCAGCTGGCTCCAAGGCAGGGTGGCATGGCAGAGGGGCAACAATTTATGGTGGCAGAACACAGGAAGCAGCAAGAGCACAAAAGGTGGTGGTGGGGTTAAGTCTCTTTTCCTCCCTTACACGGTAAGCAGGGTCACTCTCCTGGGGCAGGTGTAATGCTCACATCATCTCTGTGCCCTCCTCTTAAACAGGCTCAGTATGTTTACAAAGTGAGACCCTGGCCCCCTGCTGAGTCACTTAATTAAGCTTCCAATCTTCTCAACTTGAAAAAGTATATCGACCATTATAACATCCTGGACTATAAACAGCCAACCTAGGGCATGTTCTCTACACCCTAGCATGTAGAACTACTGAGTTATTTAGTTAAGCTTCTAAACTTCCAAAGTTAAAGTAATATATCAAACTATTACAACTGCTTATTATGTGCAGATCATATAATAAGATATTTCAGTCTGACTTAAAGTCAGTTCTTCCTCACACTAGTTGTGAGAGCTAGAAATGAATATTTCCCCTTATCATGGTGTTTAAACTGTAGTTCAAGGGTTTAACCAAATTTTCTGAAGTCATACAACCAATAAATGCAACCTGAGAGTCAATGTCAGGCCCCTATAGCTTCTCCAACTGACACTTTGAAAGTCGTGTTTGAGAAGTCCAGCCACACATCTAGGTTGGTCTAGCACTAACATTTCAATAACGTTTTCACCAAACACTGCCCTGAAAAGAACAATAGGTTTATTTGCTGAGCTTTGCAGCTTCTACTAAAACTCTTCAGTTTCTACCCCTTATGTTATACTAGTTTCATTATCTGGAAATATTTCCAATTCTGGCACTTGAGACCCTTTGTTGTTACAAGCCTGGCTGACTTTGCAAAGCCATTTGCACTCAACGTCACCCCTACTTTTACATTTTATTGTTGCACCAAACTGGGCACATGTGCAAATGTTGACGTCAGTGATGATGATGGTGATGATGACAACAGTGATGTTGGTAAGAACAAGAAGAAATGTTGGAGCCCAAAGAGTCAGTGTTGGACTCTTGAGCCACCTGCTTTGGTTTGGAAGTTGGCTGTGGAATGCACAAGCTGAGCAAGTCTCAGGAATTTACTTAACCTCTGTCTCAATTTCCTTATTTGAAGAGCTGGAAATAATCATAGTACATTTCTTATGTGGTTAAGTGAAATAATACACAAGAATGGTCCAGAACTGTGTCTCGTACAGACTAATTGTTAGTTGCCATTATTGTTGTTAATCACACTGTCCTGGAGCAGATTTCTCTCTCTCAAATTGTCTTTTTCTTTGAGATCGTAGGTAGTTATTATCTCTGTCATCTGATTGACATGAGAAATAAATGTGATAATCCATGTAAACACTAAGCAAAATATTTGACACATAGTAATTATGTCTGTGCTATAAATTGCAGTTCCCCAGAACAAGAACTTCACTCCTGAATTCCTGCTCTCCTACTACTCAAGTCCCCCGAGTTTTCCCACAGCCCCCTGGAGCTCCCCTCCACAAAGCTGTTCGCCATCTGACCTCAGCTCATTTTTTCCTTACTTCAGCTCATTCTTTCACTGTGGTTGGACAGTGTTCACTGGCCATTGTCCTGCTGCAATTGTCATGTGCACAGGGAGACATGTGAGTGACCAGTGCTCTTCAAGCTCAGATATCAATGAACACTCAGAAGTAGACATGATCTCTGTTCTCTGAGAGATTGTGACAAATGAATACAGATTGAGTTCATACAAAATAGTAATTGCTGCAATGGTCCTCAAAGTCCCCTGTGATGTACATTTTAAGGATCATGTCATTTGGACCAGTATTTGCAGATGATTTGAGATGCACTTGTTATGTGTCTTCTACTCTGCTGAAGGCCTGAGATACAGAGATTAATAGGAAAATATTTGCTTTAAAATTACTTAGTTCATTGAGACAAAACTGCCATATGTGCTCAATCCACTTACTCACTGAGGACCTAGTAGTAAGAAGTGCTCTGCATATTGCCACCAAAAGCAAAAAAAGACGTGTTGCCCAGCACTATGAAACTTACCCTTACTGGAGAGGATGGTGGTGTAAATTTTAAAAACTCCCAATCGCCGGGGATGTAGCTCAGCAGCATAAGCGCCTGCCTTGCAAGCATGTGGTCGTGAGTTGGAAAAAAAAAAAAAGCAAAAAAACAAAAAAAAACCCCTCTCAATCATGATGCGTGAAATGAAGAAAATGAAACATAATTGAGGGATATTGTTCCAGGAACAAAAGGTAGGGAGCTAATTTTTATTGGGTAAACATGGAGGTCCTCTCTGAGAAGATGACAAAGGATCCAAGACTTCAGTGCTGAATATCATACATTAGCAGAGATACAAGAGAATGGACTGGCAGAAGATGCACCGGAGACGGTGATTCCCAGGCAAGAACTGGCTTGGACATTTACACAAGTAATTCCAAACCCAGTAGAATATAGAAATCCTGAGGGGCAGGAAAGAGTTTCTAGGAGGACGCAGTGATTCTATGCGGTACCACTTCTGAGAAGCACCACGTAGTACGTGCTTAGGGCACTGTGACCAGACAGCCTCTGGCAGTTCACTCCTTTCTACTGATAGAGCACAGAGAACACGTAGACAGTACAGAAGCAACAGGCCTGGCTGTGCCCAACAGCATTTTATTTACCAGAGCAGTGGAGGCTTGAATTGGCATTGCTAAGCCATGGTTTGCAATGTTAGGCAAAGGACTCACACATGCTACGGAGAATGCTGTTTTCCAGGCAGTCACATAGATAAACCTACGTGGTGTGCTTCTCTTTCAGTGTTCTGCTGTCACTCTTCCTCTGAGGATAGCTGGTGTCTACATTTATTCCCCTTGGATCTGTGGGCCTGTGACCTCAGCGAACATGTTGCTATGTGTCTTCTGTAGGTATAGCACCAACGATAAGGCAGCTTTCTCCTGCCTTTCTACGAATTCGTCTAGAGGGACTTGAGCTTAAAAGGTGCAGCTACTCAGAAGCTCTCAGGCAGAAGGATCACAGGGAGGAATGGCCTGAGTCTGCAACTGCTGGAGACTTCCGTGCCTCAGGGTCTGCTGTGCGCAGGCATAAGCGTACAGGTGACTCTAGCGCCAGCTTTCTGTCCCTCCAGCTGGGGATAATCTGAGCAATGGGCTTCGGCTGTGAATTTGGGCTCATGAGCAAAAAAATGGTCTTGTTTTTAACTACCAATTTTGGGTTAGTTTGTTGTACATAATTGATAACTAATACTCATGTTTGGAAGCTGTTGCTTGATAACATTATTTCTTTCAGTACCTCTAAGGGGTACTGTACCTTATCCTTATTTTACACAAAACTGAAACCCAAGCTTGGAGAGGGGGACTCATGCTGCTAGAATTCTAAAAGGATGTCATTTTAACGGAATAACAACATTATTAAGTAGCTATATTCAATTTAGGTGTTTCTTTCTTCCTATTTCTTTTCTTTAGAAATGAAATTTCATTTGATTTTTCTTTATGCCCTCTATTACTTTACTGTGTCTTATTTTACACTCCTTGAATTGTGTTTATAATTTTTCCCTGGAGTATTTTTGTGACAGCTTCCTTTAAATCAATATCTGATAATTTCAACATCTGTGTCACTTTGGTGTAGGTGTCTGTTGATTATATTTTCTCACTCAAATAGACATTTTTCTGTTCCTTAAGATAATGGGTAATTTGGTCTCCATGTTTAACTTCTTGAGTATTCAGTTGTAAGAGTCTCTTTTCTCTCTAAATCTGCCATTCTAGGTAAATCGGCTTATTTTGGGTCAGAATTCATGTCCCGGAATTTTTTAGTGGCTCAAATGTCAATTTAGTGTCATGTATGTAGCCCGGATGATAGCCTGTTCCCCCCACATTCAGGGTGGGCAGGGGCACAGTGACCATATCACATCGTTTCCACTGGGTGGAGCGTAGGACAGAACTCGGGCGTCGGCTTAGCTCAGCAGTAGCATTTGTCCACACTGTCATTTGAAGATCCCAGGCGAGTCATCTTATAGAGTCTTCTACAGTGTTGTCCAGTCTTTTTTAAAATTATAATTGTCAGAAGAGTAAAATGGAGTGTTTTTATCACACAGTCAGGACTGGAAGTTCCATTTCACTCTACACCTGAACTTTTCCCAGTATTTCACACTGCTTCTCAGACTTCGAAATCTGAAACTGTGACCTGTCCAATTTTGAATTGCATTCTGAACATTAGAAAGCATTTCTTCTACTGTTTTTGGTTTCATCCTTTCAATTTTCCTCTTTATAATATCATACCATGGTTATACCTGGAATACCTTCTTGTTCTTATGAAAAATGAAGGCCATTCATTCTCCTTCATTTGAGGCCCCTAACTAGGGACGCTACTGCTACTAGTCACATTCATATTCATGCCATGGACAGGTCTTGGAGGGTGTTTTAAGGAGAGGGCGTTGATAAGGCATTTTCCTCTGAATAGTTGAGACATTTTAAAGGGCAAAGTGAAACCCAGGAGGCATGGAGATTTCTTTGTCTTCACCTATTCAACGCACTTTTCTTCATTGACAAGCTGATGTGAGGGTCTAAGGGGGAGAAGACGCAGGAATACCGAAGTGCCCCTCTTCACCTTTGCCTCTGCTTGGTCTCTCTTCTTCTCTCTGCTTTTTGAATTTTTTTTTACATGTAATTAACATGAGAAGGGCTAGTTTTGTTCCTGAATGGAAGAAAGTAGTATTATCTTATGTATTTCTACTCTTCCTTAAGTTACCCAGAATGTTTTAAGGGGACTCAACTTTAGACCTGTAGTGAAGTAAAACAGATTCGGAAGACTCACACAGTGTTGACTTTCACTTTGGTCCACTATGGGTCCCAGTTAAATGCACTGTGGGTTAAGGCATGAGTTCTAACTCCACTGCAGCCCAGCTACAAGTCAGTTCTTCTCAGCATATGTGTGTGTGTGTGTGTGTGTGTGTGTGTACAAACTCACATGCACACAGTGTGCAGAAGCTCATTTTGCACTGCTCTAACAGGATACTGCATCATTTATAACAAATGCAAATGTATTAGCTTACAGTGCTAGAATCTGGTAAGTCCAAGACAAGGATACTGGTATCTGGTGAAGACATTGGCACATCATCGATGGCAAGAGGGCAAAGAGAGGGTGAGAAAAAAAGACACAGACTCAGGGGTAAACATTCAAACTAGAATGTTCTCACCTTCCTGGTAGCCCTTCAAGAAGCGGACGCAGTCAGCAAGAAGGGAGGAAGGGGCGGACAACACAGAGCCACTGCAGGAGAGCGATGTGAACCAAGCCGCTCCCCAGCCCTGAGGCCCTGCCAGGCAGAGCTCTTTAGTTACTCAAACAGGGAAAGAGCTCAGAGGAGCAGCAGGATCAGCCTCAGGCTCCAGTCTGGGCAGAGTCCCTCAGGTCACCTTGACATCACAAGTGTCCCTGTCTCTCTCCAAGCATTAGGGTGACATTAATGCTTGCATATCTCTGTGACACCCTTCCCTCCCTCACACTTACCCTGCTCTTCTCTCCTTGCTTTATGTGAAGCCCATTTACAACTATCTGCAAATGCAGATCTTCCCAAGGAGAAAGTGTTTATGTTTGTATTTCTTTTTAATTGATAAATCGTACATATTTATGGAGTGCAACATGATGTATACATTGTAGAATGACTGAATTGTGCTAATTAACATATCCATTACCCACATGTTTATCAATTATGTGTATGTGTATGCAGTATGAATATGTAAAGTCACTCAGCAATTTTCAAGTATGCGGTATATTGTTATAATTAATTATAATGTCATGTTCTAAAATAGATCTGAGCTTAGTCATCTGGTCTGACTGAGATTTTGTATCCTTTGAACAGCACTTCCTCATTCTCCCCACCCCCATCCCCTGTTACCCACAATTCTCTTCTTGCACTAGAGAATTAAATGCTGAGTTCCACAAACCATTCAACCATTCATGTTCTATTTCCTTGTTACAAAGGATCAGACCCAAAGGCACACAGGGGTGGAATCTGCTGTGTAGCACTTTTTTTTTCTTTTTTTGGGAAGTTTTCCAAAGGTAGCAAAAAAGACTATTTCATGGGTAATGGGTTTCAGGAAGTTGAACTTCCAAGTCTTTGCAAAAGGAAGATGGATGTTTATAATCCTCCTCCGCAACTGATGCTGATACTTGCTCAGCTTGGGGACCAGTGAAGGGTATATACACCATTTAGGTTAGAACAGAGGCCACAGACCTGATGTCACCATGAAGGAGCCTTCTGTACTCTCCTCAAAGCATCTTAGGAAATCATAGTTCACTCACTGGGCCCGGTTAAGCTTAGTTGGAAAATTCAAAAAGAAAACAAGAAGAAGCCATCAAACTTTTGTTTTTTACTCCTCATCTCCTTAGTCTTTCTGCCAACTTTATGCTCCCGCTTCCCTTTAACAGAGCCTGATTTAGCCAAGAAAACAGTGGGCTCATTTACCCTGCAAGGGAGCGCTTATTGTGTTCCACCTTTGAAATGAAAATTGTCTTTGGGCTAGCTTTTCTGCAGCTCCTGGAAAGCAGCAGAGTCTCCATCAAAACAGGGACTTGGGGAAGGAAGCCAGGCTCTAAGGGTGCCAGGGACAAGTGGGGTTTCTCCCTCTGCAGGCTCTTGGGCTAGTGGAAGGCAGAAACTGAAAGTGGTAGGATCACTGAGCACCTATGGGCTGGGGTGATGCTATTTGATTTTTTTTTTTTTTTATTTGAAAGAGAATAAAACAAAAGGGGGCAGTACAGAGCAGATCAGAACAGGACAACATAGGCAACACAGTACTTTACATTAAGTCAACTGGACATCAACAGTATCTAACACCATATCTCTTACTCTGCTATAGTTGAGCATAGTTTCATATACAATAATATCAAACATAACACAATAGTATAAAGCCATGCATAGAGTGAAATAATTACAGGGCTTTCTGAACCGAATAACAGAAAATGATCAATGGGTACTATAATATCTCATTTTTGATAAAAAAGAAAAAAAATTTGTTTGAACTATCACACATATTCAAATTCCAATAAGACACAATGTGGTAGATAGAACCAACGGTAGTAGAACAAAAAAAGCATGGTAGGAATTCTAAGAAGGATAATATTAAATCAGCAATAGCTGTCATAATGTTTTCTTCAAAACAGCTGTTCATATCATCACGTAAATATAGTCAAACAAAACAGGATAATACCATTCCAACTGATGATTTAAAACTTTGAAAGACTTCGAAGCTATGAGATGGGGCCTCATGCTTACCATAAAGTCTTATATACTCTTATCAAATCTCATATTAGGGAGACTATATGGTATTTACCCTTGTTAGTTTGGTTTATTTCACTTAAGAGAATGGTCTCAAGTCATGTCCATTTATTTATAAATATCTTGATGTGATCATTCTTTATAGCTGAGTAGTACTCCATTGTATAAAAATGCCACAACTTTTTTATCCATTCCTCAGTTGATGGGCACTTAGGATGCTATTTGATTTTATAGCCTGTAGACAAGAATTAAATCCTCCTTGTGGCTCCCAGCAACAGGCCAGCATACATATGTGTCCACTGACCCCAGCTTCTATGCCAGGGGGATGAAAATCCACATTTTCCTGCAGCACATTAGTAGATATCCTTAAAGTAAAAAGGGAAGGGAGGAACAGACCTCTTCCTCCCAGAACAGATTGAATTATTTCAAAATTTAACAGCATCTGCTTCTGAGCTTCAGCTTTTGAGTGGGAAAGATGCACAGGTGAAGATGGCATGGTCCCTCTTCTCTCCAGATTTATAACTTGATAAAGGTGGTCACAATGAATAGTGGCCATGCATGTGGCCCTCAGTAATGAATGACCTGTGTGGGAGGACAGCCTAGAATATTGAGTACAGGAACAGGTGTGGCAGAATCGCCCCTATTTGGATTTAACCCTGGGCTCACCTCTTATTAACTCTTTGGCTTTGAGAAAGCTGTTTTATCACTCAGAAACTTGTTTTCCCCATCTGTAAAGTGTGAAGAATCTCATCTCATTTGATACAGGTAAAATGATGTTACGCAAATCAACCAATCCACATGCATGGTACACATGTTGTAAATATTCAAAAACTCCTAATTCTACTTCTCTAACTTTGCAATTGTGGGATAAAGAGAGAGAGAAGCACCTAGAAGGGAAAGCTGTATAGGTTTTTTACAGGAGATAGTTCTGGATGAGGGTCACGAGTCTCAACAGAGGATATGGGCAAAGGGATCTCAGAGGAAGCAGGTATGAAGAGTAAAGGTTCAGAGTAGGCAGACAGAGCAGAGGAGACTGCTATAAAAAACAGGATGGGACCAGTAGACAGAATACTTTGAGCACCTGACTGAAGTATATGCACTTGACTGAAAAGACTATGAGAAATCATTGCAGGATTTTGGGTGAATTGACAGAGCTTCGGCCCCTCAGGAAGGTGAGAGGGAGGTGAGGAGGATAGTAGAGGATAGTAGAGTAGTAGGGTGGTGGGAGATTGGAAATGTGACTAGGTTAGTCTGCACATTTACAGCATAATTCCAGTTTACTTCTCAGTGGAGAAAAGTTCACTTCTGCAGCAAAGCCCAAATGGAAAAGCTAATAACTGAGATGGGAACCAAGGGAGGCAGGATGTTTGTTCTTGTCTGCTACACACCCCAGAGCTTTGCTTCAGTAAATCATTCTGCAGAGGCAAGAAGCACACCTGCTGGGGGAGCCTTGGCATTTAATTGGCATTATTGGTGTCTGCACAGAAACAGACAATGGATGTCACTAGGGTGTGAGTGGGACACATTTGCATTTCATAGACAATTGAGAGGGAGCTAATCAAGTTCATCTGCAGCCTCCCCAGGGAGGACACATCTGGCTAGAAGGATGCGTTCCTGGCTTCCTGCAGTCAGAAGAAGGCAGACAAGTGGCCCCTCCTGCAGCCCCTGCTAGACCTCCAGTGCTGCTTTCTGGCCAGTCATCAAGGAGGTTGGGTGGAAGAGCAAGTTGGAAGTTTCGGGGCCAATAGGCAGAAAGACACTGGGCTGGGAGTTGAATGCTTGAGCTCTTTTTCCTGTGACAACATTGACTTACTGCACACTCAGTCTTGATGACCTGCCTTTTGTGGGTTTCAGCTCATTTTTCTGGAAAAGGACAGCAGGTCGTCTAAGTCATGGTCCTTTTGGGCCTCTGCTATGGGCACACTGTGGGAAACACATTCTTTCATTCATTGGATGCTCATTGAGCACCTCCATGCTCAGAGCCCCAGAATAAGCTGTAGGTCCAGGAGCACAAAGTCCAGTCAGATGCTTGTTGTGATTTCAGCAATCTCATGGAGTAATGGGACTATGGTTAAGCAAGCTCAGTACACCAGTGTAAACACAGGAGACCCTAGAATAAAAGTGCAAAGTGTGATAGAAGTTGAGCTGAAGAAGGAGGCATTGCAGCAAGACCTTGGGACATGGTGAGGGTATTCTAGCTGAATGAAACTGGAGTGGCCTAAGTGGAGACAAACGCATGGATAAAAATGCAGAGATCTTAAAGTGTGTGTATTGTTAGAAAGCAGCAAGCAGTCCACGTGTTTAAAAGCTTTATTGGCAACACTTGAAGAGTGGGGTTCAGAAAATGGATTCAACATCCAGGGGATTAGAGTCGAGAGCCCTCAGGTTAACACCATCAGTAACATCTGAAATTTCTTCAATCAAGAGTAATTTTCAATGGGAATCAATCAATAATAGAGTATTGAACTCTCGCTCTGGGCAAGGCCCTTTGAAAAAAGGAGAGGAGAGTATGATACTTTATTTCCACATTTGATTTTCTGCAGAGGAATGACTTAGACACCAGCAAATCCAGAGCCACTCCATCACCTGTATTGTCTTCCAGTAATTTATGAATCCTTAGTCAACCCCTGGGATGTGCTAAGGTTCTGGAAAGTGCTCTGAAGAGATATCCTTGTTTGTGGACCTCATGGAGCACTCAACAGATGATTATGCTGTGTGGTGCTACAGGCTCCTGTGGGGATGTGGGCAGGGTCCTCGGGGATCTGGGAAGAGAATTGGCAGGAGATGTGGGACAGGTGGGCAAGTTGGGGTTCATGGAGGAACTGGTAACAGAGCAACCCCTGAGAATATTTGTAGGTAAGCTGAGTAGAAAAGAGAGGAGTGTGTGGGGGGGGGAGCAGGACACAGAGCCTGGTATGAAAAGGAGTGGTCTGTGGTGAGGAGGAGGTGAGACTGCTAGACTGAACCATCCCTTTGGAGATGCCTGGCAGACTGTCAGAGACAGAGGAGATTTTTCCTGGAAATATTAGACTTTAAAAAAGCATTCTAAATTTTATTCTGAAGTCCAACTGAAGCATGTAGCAATGCCTAAAAGAGTAGAAACAAAGGGAACTTTGTCACCAAATCATTTCCTCTGTACCATCCCAGGCGTGTTTAGTCTCTGGGAAATGCCCTGACCCTGGTGGTCACAGACAGGGTACAGCAGCTCCTTGCTATGAAGAAAGAGGCTCCATTTTCCCAGGTAAAGGTGAGACCATAGCTGTGAGGGGGGGGGATGGCCCTGCCAGGGGGTCTCAGTGAACGTCTAGGTAATGCAATGGGGAGGGATGTGAATTCCACAGGTACAATGCATTCTAGAGTGGTTCCAAGACAGTTCTTACAGACCCAGCTCAAGGATCAGCCAACTTGGTTGTGTTCCTAGTACACTGATTCCCTTTGCATGGTCTTAAGATCAATGCAAAGGGATGAAACTCAATAGGGATTTAGCCCTTATTCTCTCTCAAATATTTAAAGCAGATCAGCCCCTGGGAAGGGAAGTTGCTCCAGATGCTCAAGTCATATGCCCTGGGTTTGGAGAGGGCTTGGTCTTTTGCTCTGCCAGTTACTTAAATTGTCACTCCTGGTGTCTGCATCAGTTGCCTCAGCTGCTGCAACACAGTAGTACAACTTCCCTGAAATTTATCCTCTCACAGCTAAGGAGGCCAGAAACCCGAGATCAGTATTGTGGGACAACAATCAGTTTTTTCAGTGCCTAATTTTCTCTGGTGCTCCTGGATGAGTCTGTCCTCACCACCAGCTCTAACTGGGTGCTGGCATTCCTTGGCTGATGGTTCCAGCACTTCAATTTCCAAAGCTTGCGATCTTCAGTTGCCAAAGCTCTCCCTGCTCCTTCTTCACTCTGCCATCTCTATGCATAGAAAAATTTCCCCAGTTTCATTGCTATGAGGATGTAAGCTGATTTCACTTAGGACCCCATGCATGATCCAACCTTGTCTAGAGCCATTAGTTCATTCACTTCTGTTCAAACGATTTCTGCCATATTATGTAGCATTCAGAGATTCCGGGGCTAACGTGTGGCTATTGCTTGCATGGCTGTTTTCAGCCTGCTATTGTGAGTGTCTTTAGATACACAGAAATGGACCCAGTGTTAGCACTACCATAGTGAGTTCTTGTGCGTGTTAAAGATGCTACTTTCCATCACACGTGGACACAGACACAAGCATACACAGAACAGGTCAGTATGGTTACATTTCACAATGACTGGTATTTCAAAAAACCTCTTTCCTCTCACCCAGATCTCCATGACCTCTCATTCCTCCTGGCCTTTCTGTTCAGTTTTTGCTGTCCTCTTTTCAGAATTCCCACTTCTCAAGCACTTTAAGCAATCTTCTGATTGAGTAATCCTTCAATCCTTCTCCTACTTTCACTTTCTGTTTCTCAACAAGTGACCTTTGTGTCTCTAGGGAGGGATAAGTGAGAACTGGGGAGAAAATAGAGAGGAGAGTAGGAGAGGGGTGGGGAGAGGAGAGGAGATTGAGATTTATGGGACAAAGGAGGGAGAAAGGAAAACTCAAAATTCACATCTATCCCTGTGTGAACTTTTCCTTTCCTCTCCTCATGCATGGACCATCCACGACTCCCCCTCTCCTGGCTCCAGCTCTGCTTCCCAGTCTCAGAGAAGAGATTCAGAGCATCCCAGCTCAGAATGGTCTACATGGGTCCCTGCCCCAGGCCCTCTGCCCTGGTCCTATTTAAGGCCCATATTGTGTCCATGATTCAAGGAGCTCCTCAGTTCCTTTCCTGCCCCCTTGTTTACCCCGAAGCCCCTTGTTTCTCTATTTTACTCTTGTATAGGATACAGGGTTTGTTGAGATAAGATCACGGCCTTTGGTTCAAAGGAGATGAGGATTTAAGCTCTGTGCTCTGTTGTTCTATAGGTTAAGATGATTCCTATTTCTGAGCTTGAGGGCATCATGAAAGAACTTTCATGAAGGAGCAAGGACAAAGCATTTACATACCACAATCACAAGTAAGTAAAAGCTAGATTGACAATATATAAAAGATGTTTCTTTATATTCTTGATCCCAAGTTAAAGTTGGCGGCAGAAGTTTTTATGAGTGTCTGGTGAAACAGGAGAGAAAGGATGGATTGGCCAATTTTTCAGGCTCCTCAATAAAAGAACCTCAAGGCATGACCAGAATGGAGACTGAATTCTATGTGCACTGGGAAAACCTGGGCTCTCCATCATGGAGATGTGGGATTGAATCTTGCTGCAGCCTTCACTAGCTCAGGACTTTAGCCAGGTTCCTTAAACACCCTGAGCTAAAGCTTCTTCATCTGGGAAGTGAGCACATACTTATCTCAAACAGTCACTTTGAACATTAAGTAGGAGAGGCTGCGCTCATCACCGGCACTGAATAAGCTGTCACTGTCCTTAGCTGCAAGGGACTGTCACAGGGAAAAGAAATGATTGCCCACTAAGACTTTGCATCTCCTAAGTATTACGATCTTTTGTATTTCTCCAAATTTTCTCATTTAAATGTTTGCAAATGTGTGCACATGTGAGTGCATATGCACATGTTTGTGACCAGAGAATGGAGAAGAAGGAAAGGGTCTGACCACAGATTTCAGCAAATGCTCATGAAACCGTGGGTGCCCATGGAGACTTAGGGTGGTCCCTTTGACTCACCTGTTTAACACCTGCCCCACCCTCATTCGCATAAAGCCCTCTGAATTCTGCTTTATTCTTTGCAACCCATGGTTACCAGAGAAATTCACACAAGCATGAAAGGCTTGACATGTGGTTACTCTGTAATCTCACTTTTGAGTTCTGCCCCCAGGCTAGCATCTGTGGGCTTTCTCATACTTCATGTAGTTTTGGTATGACTCCACCTAAAAAACCAGCAAGTTACAGTCCTGAGCATCCCTGTATATCCTCTAAAGGTAATACCAAAGGAATGTATTTCATTAACATGCAAGGTGTAGTATAAATGCTAAATTTCTAGGGGTGCTCCATCTCTCTTGTTACTTCTGTCATAGGTATCTTGGAAGGATCCTGTTGTATATACTGTGTGGTGGTATATTCCAATGCTTCTCCTTCAGATCTTCTGGGCACACAGTTCTACTAAACTGTTCAACTAGAAAGTTGCAAGTGTCCTTGAAATGACCAAAATGTGGTACTTCTTATATGGTCTTTGTCCTCCTCCAGCATATCTGATTCCATTGACTTCCCCCTCTCCTTGGGCTTTGTGAAACTTCTTTTTCTGGGTCACCCTACCTATTTTATGGCCATTCTCTTTTATATGAAAGGCTTCCCTAAAGTTCAATCATTTTTGTTCTTGAAGTAGATGCCTTTCCTAATGCTCATATAGGAATTAGCTTCCCTTATATATTCTTGTCCCAAATTCCCAACTCCCTGCTGGACAGTTCCTTTGGATAAGTTCTTTTCTATTTAAGCTGTCACATTTCAAACTTACTCACTTCTATCAACAGGACAAAGAGAACTCATATTTTAGACAGAGTGTTTTTAACTTTAAATCTTATTCAAAGAGATAATCTTAAAGAGGGAAAGAAAAGGTCAAAAATAATTCTGAAAAATGTTTAACCCACATATTTACTATTGGCTATTAACAGAAGTAGAAAATAGCAGGAGGACTTGGATCACATTTCTCCCCACTCCCACTCTCAAGACAAGTGTGTAGGAGGAAAAGTGCCATTTGCTTAGCTCACACTGCACAGCAGACACTGCCAAGTGCACTTTCACTGAGCTACTTCATTTTCTCTTCAGGGGCAATCACAATCTGTGTGCTTGCTATTATCAATCCTTCCTCACAATGGAGAAATCAGAGGTTCAATCTAGTGAAATTTTCAAGGCTACATAATGGATTTTGAATCCAGGTTTGGCTCTAAATCTATGCATATTAAAAACCTTTATTGTTTTCATGTTAGTTCATACTATGAGAAAATAAAGACATGAGCAAATACTCTAAGATCAAAGAAAGATTAATGACTTAGTTCACACTTGTGACTGGAATAAAAGCTTTTGACTTATGTTGGCCAGTTACAAGTCCTAGCACCTCTATCTGGAAAATTATTTTCTCATCTTCTACCAAAACCCAGACTTTATTTTACCCAATTAAAATTCACCTGACATTTGTACATGAAGTGCCCCCCACAAATTCTATACAAACACTACTTTTCTTGTACTTCCCTTCATAGTTTTAAAAATTATCTCTTTTCTTAATTCTTACCCCAGTCCTCCCCTATACCTATACATCAGGGTTTCTCAATGTGCTATTGACACCTTGAGATGAATAAATATTTGCTGTGGGTGGGTTATTCTGTGTAGCAGAGCACTGTATTCAATGAGTGTCAGTAGCATATCTACCCTAATACACCAACCAAAAATATCTCTAGACATTTTTAAAAGTCCTCTTAGGGTCACAACCAACCCTGAGAGTCAGTGTTGTATCCAGCATCCATCCACAGGCACAGCCACATTCAGGTGTACCCAGTAAGTGGGTACCTTTACTCCGTGAGGATGACGGCGCATTAGCCTTGCTTTCCTCTTTTCCCAGTATCTAGCATATGACCGACACTGGACATACTAAGCATTTGTTGGGTGAATAAACAAGTGAAGAAAAGCACTTGTTACAGATTTTAATTCATGACCCTCTGTAAAGAATGTTTCTTCAGGGCAACTCTGAGGGGTACATGATGAATAATTTACTTCCTAGATGTGAAAACAGAGGCTGAGAGTGGAAGACTTCCTTGACTTGCATAGCGAGGCGATGTGTGAGAGCTGATGTTTCAATCTGATTCTGTCCTCACTAAAGTCCACCCTCTTCATACAGCACCAACTGTGATCCAGAACATGAATGATGAAGATCAGAAGTGGTTAGGACCAAACAAATGCCATTTGTTATTTCAGTGTTTTATATGAAAAATAGTTTGCAAATCAAATTAGGTCTGAAATGGAGTTTATCTTTTCTATTTCTGTCAACTTTCCCATTGTTGGGGTAAAATGCTTGACATACACAATTTAAAGGAGGAAATGGTGTACATGGCTCACAATTCAGAGCTGTCAGCCCATGGTCAGCGCTTCTACTGCGATAGGTCTGAGGTGAGTCCGAGCATCATGGCAGAAAGGCTTGGCAGAGCAGAGTTGCTCGCTTCCTGGAGGCTGGGAGGAGAGCATTGAGCAAGAGTGCCACCAGGCTTCCTCCTCCAAAGGTGCAAGCCAAGGGCCCAGCTCCAGTGGGGCTCCCCTCCCAGTAGCACACCAGCTGTGAACAACACTGACCTCATCCAGTGATAAGTACAGTGCCCCTAAGATCCATTCACCTCTCCAGGAGTACTCCAATCCATTCAAACTGATAATTGATTTTCACCATCACAAAAATTCTCTAGATTCTCCCAAACTCAAATAACATGTGACTTTTTCCAAGAGGAAAATTTAGTAACAATCTGCCCTGGTTTCTCTCTTTCCCTCATTACATCTTTATCCATCAGAAAACATATAGGTTTAAAGCTAAATCCTTTGTCTAGCATGTGGTACCACTTGGACCTCTTCTCATCCTGTTCTTCTCCCTCCCTTGCTGATCTCAGCTCAGCTGACATTTCTTTCCTGCACCCATGCCTGAGATCCCTAGGTTGCTTTGGCCGTTCTTTATCTTTGACACGCTGTTTGATATGCTCCTTTCGTAAATAAAGTTTTTATCACAGTACAATTATGCCCATTCTTTTATAAGTTGCCTGTGGCTGCTTTCTTGCTCCAGTGGCAGCTATTGAACAGCTGTGATAGAGGATGTTTGGTGACAGAGGGGAAAGGAAACCTTTACAGAGCACTTACAATGCATCGTGCTATGAATGATGCCAAGTGCTTTGCCCCTACACTTTGATGCTGATGCGAGCTTGTAGGTGACCAGCTGATAGACTCAGAACAAAGTCAAATAACACCTAATATATTATCCTAGGAAAAATAGAGTGCTGAAATGTTAACTAGATAGTCACTTATCTGTTTCAATTACTTAGCATTAAAAACAAAACGATTGGGTTTTAAAGACCAGCTTCAACATGGTACATCGTACTGTGAATACACATTGCTTCCTTTTGAGAAAATATCACAGTTATAAGCTTACATCACCATCTGAGGGGAATGTATGTTTCATCTGCTTAACGATTCAGTGTTGTAGGCTTATTCCCAAATTATTTATTATACATCAATTCCCAGATACAAAGGGCAGGGCAGGATTGATCAGTCAGTTGTAGCCGCCACATTTATCTCTCTTTGTAGCTGGCGTCACAAGGTGAGAGCCAGCAATTGTCAACTGAAGTGTCCAAACACTTCAAGGAAAACAGCGTCCTTACTTGGAAGGGAATTGGAAAGATAAAGGACAAATGCATTACGAAAGATTTTTCTGTTGACCAAAACTTCAAACATTTGATTCACGGAAGTGGGTTCCTGAGTTCAAAGTTATACTGGTAAAGATAGCTTCAGTATTACCAGCAGGATGTCAAGGGCCTGTCATTTTTCTTAACGGTACAAGTCATATGATAATTGTTATGACTGTGGGGGTAATGATAGCCAGAGTAGTTTAAATGCTATGACAAAGGAGCTCAAGTGGGTTGTTGGAACTGACCCTGCTGGATAGCTGAGGGATGCAGACGCCTTCCCATTTGTGGTATTCCATGCACCCTGCTCAGCTTTTAGAGTTGATACAGAAGGGAAAAGAATATAGTGAAAGTTTACCATATATTTAAAATGCTTGTCCCATATTTAAGATACCTCTGTTCATACTGCAGTGGCCCTAGAGTACTCACAAAGGCCCACCTAGAATGGATGAAATGGATTGGGAAATGTAATCACGGATTACTACTACTTTTCAACTACTTTTCAGCACAAAGTGTAACACAGTAAAGAGTTATTTTAAAGAGCTAGCATCTTTGGTAGTTTGAATTTCTGTGTGGGGCATTTACCAAAATTCATTACATAATGCTACTTCACAGCAACTTTTTCAAAGATATAGTATTCTACTGAAAATGGTTGTAAGGAGAATTATGTAAGTTAGTAAGTGAGAACATGTCTACAATGGTGAATGACACATTGTAAATATAGCAATCAGTATTTATTATTTTATTTTATACCCTAAGAAGCTGGTCCTTTAGCTGTAGTGTAATGATTTTATAGTCATTCAGGGGCTCCAACAAAATTAGTTTCTGTGTTAGTATCAATTCAGTCCATCTGGTTCCATTCATGTTCATTCAATTTGAACTGGATATGAAGAATTTGTTTTCAAGAAGGACTGTGGATATTTCTATCTTCTGTGACATTTTATGGTATCAGCTAAACTACCTAAGTTTCTATAGGAGGAAAGAAAGAATATTTCATCTTTTGTCCAGTAATCAGCTTATCCAAATTCACAAAACTGATAAATCTTCAAACCAGTGTGGCTTTTTTATTGGACTACTGCTAATGCATTTTACTGATCACTTCTGGATCTTTAATTACCCAGAGCTATGGCAAAAGTTATTTCAAATTTGGAAGCTGAAAACAAAGGAAATTTTCTTATCTTAACAGTTCTTGAAACTAAAGATCTCAACTAAAAATATCAACAGTGTTGGTTCCTTCTAGAAGCTTTGAGGAAGACCATGTGCTGTCTCCCTCCAAGCTTCTGGTGGTTACTGGCCTTCCTTCATATTCTTTGGTTTATGGCTGAGTCAGTCCCAAATCTATTTTTGTCTCCTCATGACATTTTTCCTGTGTCCAAATTTTCTTCTTCCTATAAGAATACCAGTCATCCACCTAGGCCTGGGTCACTCTAATCTGGTATGACCTCATATTAATTTGATTACATCTACAAAATTTCTATTTCAGACAAGGTCATTATTCACAGATACTATGAAGCCTGAGAGAAAAAGCTGTGTAGTAATTTTCCACTGGTCAGAAGAGAAACTGAAAGAGTTGGACCTTGAAAAGTCTGTGGTCTATTCCAGTGGTTTCTATGCTGCATGGCTGATATCTGATTCTAATGTAGATCTTGGTCCTGAAACCAAATCAAATATAAGATCATCAGATTCCAGACTAGCCTATGCGCTCCTGCTTTGTTCCTGCTTTTCTTTCTATTTTTCATCTCAAACTTCATTTTCGTGGAGGTGCTTTTCACAATTTTCATCTCAGAATGGACACTGCTTTTCCCTGGCTCACTAGCCACAGCTCAAGAGGAGCTGAATCTTTCTCCAGCACTGAACCCTTGCTGAAGGTAAATTTTCAATGGAATCTTTCTCCCTGGGAGTCTGTGGCTGATATGCTGGGCATTTGCAGGTCAACCTCTCTCTTCTGCCAGTTTACCCAGTGTTTTGCAGAGAACTTGTGTTATTACTCTCAGAGGTGAATCAGAAATTACCATTTTGGGGGAGGGGCCACCTGTACTTTCTATTTTTTATTCAGTGTTTTGCAAATTATAGTAATTACCTGCTGTTACATGTAAAAATGAACAAAACAGTTGATTACATATAAAGACATAGCTAAGGATCCCTTCCACAGGGAGAGCGTCCTTTCTATTTCACTGAGGTACCCAGAGTTAATAACCCCATGTGTGCCCTTCCAGCGCCCCCTTGTTCTTCTACACATAAGCAAATGTGAAAGAATATGAGGGCATATTTGGCATTACACGTATTATTTTGGAATCTGTTATTTTTCATTTTATAATATACTGTGTGTATACCATAAATATAAAACCTCAATAGGGAACATTATTAGCTTTTAGACTTTGGTGTTTGGACCTTTTCCTTTCTCTCCTGCACTTTATTCCCATTATGATAACATTTGGTTGCAGGACTCAAAACACCTCTAGGTTTCTGACTCTCCAATTTGTACCTCCAGATTGGATCTTGTCTGGAATTCAGATGCATTTATTCAGCAGCCTACTTACTGTCTCTCTGTCTCATAGATATTTGAAAGTTAATCTGCCCAGCAAGGAGATGTAAATGTTTCACTTCTCTTTTTGCAGCAAATGGGCTCCACTTGAGTGCATCTTGATCATAATTTATGGAAATCTTTTTATTCCTTTGGTTCAGTTTTCACAAAGCCTACAGCTACCTGTGAATTCTCATCTGCCATATTTCACTGAATCATTCAGCAATAATTTTGTTCTTTTCATGAGGTATATTCAAAATCTTACCACTTATGACCCCCTTCATTCTGGTTTAAGTCACGACCAGCTTTCCCTGTGTTGTTCTGAGAGTGTCCTCACTGAACTCTTGGTTTTTGGCTTTAGTCAGTTCCCTTGAGTCACTAATCAAATGTCAGCTTTACAGCGCACACCTTTCTGGTCTCCGGTATTGAAATCTGTAGCACTTTCTGTGCCTATGGCACCCTGCAGTCCTCTTCCAAGACTTGTTTTTCTTCATGGTGTTTATCAAGGTCTAACAATAGCTATTTTCCAACGTATATAGAGTAACCGTTATGTGTTTGGTAGGATAGGCTATTTTTGGCATTCTGTCTCTGTCTACCCCTTGGTGCCAGGGACTTCTGTTTCTTCTCTCTCCTTTCTATCCACTCTCTTTCCTTCTCTTTCTTTCCTTCTCTTTCTTTTCTTTCTTTCTTTCTTTCTTTCTTTCTTTCTTTCTTTCTTTCTTTCTTCTTTCTTTCTTTCATAGCCTCAGAACAATACTCAGAACCAGTAGATGCTCAAAAATTTGTTGATCAATGGATAAATATTCCTACAAATCAGTGCATATGCAAGCATACATTTTACTTTTGTATTCATATGACTGCCTTATGTATAATATTGTTTTTGATAGATAAATGGATATTTTACACAAATAGAATTATAGAACTTATGCTATTTTATTAAAAGTCACCATTTGTCTTGTTCCTATTTGTATTCCTGGTTTCTGTCCCTTTTTTGCTACATATTATCCTGTTTTCCTCTCCCGACTCACATTACTAACTAGAATTGTATCTTTTTATGTATACTTTCCTCTTGCTTCTATGACCTTTTATAAGCATAAAGATATCTAAAGATTCACTTTTATTAGGTGCTTAAAAGAAATGCAAACAAGTTAGCTGTTATTACACAAATTCATTTGTAAAGACTGGTTAGAATTCCAAGGTGTAGATGGATTAGAATTCTCTCAGTCACATTCTGCTGATGCATTATGTCTGTTGTTTACAATTTTTAACCAAGTACTGCCGCAAATATCCTTACCCACTGTTTCTTTCGTTTCTATAGGGTAGATTCTTGAGCATCAGAGTCTTTATCTGGAAGAGATTTCTGGGCCAAAAGCTCATTTCAACTTGAATAGATGTCACCAGTTTCCTCTCCTAATGGCTGCACTAGGTGACTTTCTAAGTGTGAATGCATTCTCCCCCTCGTTGCCGGGAATTGATGCTACTGCACAGTTTAGTTCCTGCCAGTGAATGGGATTAAAACATAATAGCTTGTTGTTTTGTGTTTATGAGTTAATTTCAGCAATTTTTAAATTTGTTGTCCACTTGAATTTTCCCTTCTGTAATTTACATCAATTATTTTTAGACTTCAGTTTTGTATTTTTGGCAGTGTCTAATTATTTTGTACATTATAGTTATTTGTCTTACTAGTTGGGAGGAAGGGAGAGAGAGAGACAGGGAGAGAGAGAAAGAAGGAGGAGGAAGAATAGATGGAGAATAAGAATAAGAATAAGAATAAGAATAAGAAGAATAAGAGTAAGAATAAGAGAAGGAGGAGGGGGAGGCGCAGTAGCAGCAGCAGGAGGACACAGACTCGGTGTGCATGACTCAGAGAGGCTGGGAAGTCCCTGGATCTGCGACTCGCAAGCTGAAGCTCCAGGAGAGCCCACAGTACAATTTTGATCGAAAAGCCAGTAGTCTTCAGATTCAAGAAGAGCTGATGTCTCACTTTGAATTAAGAAAAAAAAAGATGTTTCCACTCAAGCATTCAGCCAGGAAGATCAGCCTTTCTTATTTTTCCATTCAGGTCTCCATTTGGTTGGAAAAGGCCTACCTGCACTGGGAGGGAAGTTTACTTTCTTCATGAGACTGATCCAAATGCTAATCTCCTAAAAACCATGCTCACATGCATTCTCAGAATGACGTTCAACCAAATAGCTTCGCCATAACCAGTCAAGTCACACATAAGATGAACCATCACAGTGCTGGGCTATGTCCTGATTCTGTTTATTGCTTTTGAGACTAACGTAGCAGAGAGATTCTCTCGCTCCTCGTCCTCAGCACAGCAGAACTCTTTCCACTCTGCTGTCTGCAGTGCTGCTGTCCCTTGCTCTAGCTGAACTGTGAGGGAGGAGCACTGTCATTCGCGTGTCTGAAGGCTTGGATCCTGGCTTAGGATCTGGTAGCCACAGGGAATGAATGTATTGGGTATGAAGCAGAGACATAGACAAGTCCTTTACCCTGACTGAAGACATGGGTCTTACCAAGTCCCCAGGGAAGTTTACTTGCACTGGTCCATGAATGTCACAGGGACAGAGTGTTCTCCCTCCTCATTCTCCAGACCCTGGTCCTCCAGGGAAGCCACTTTTCATGGGAATAAGTGAGAAATAGAACAGAGGCAATAGTATGAATGGGGCAGTTATGATATGTCCAAGGTGACAGTGAACTAATTATGAGTTATCACATTTATTCTTCATAACACCAATGGAAGGTACTATTATTTTACCCATTTTATAGATGAAGACCCCAAAGCACAGAAAAGCTACTTCCCAATGTCACACTGCAAATCACACTGGAGTTTAGGCCAAGGCAATGTGACTTTACTACCTATGTCTTTAGAAGGGAGGTGACAGAGATCCCTTTGTGACATTTCAGGAAACGCTTTTAAAGCTTTGCAGTCGGCATTAACAGATGGCCAGCAGGACTTGAGCGCACTCATGAATGAGACCAAAGTGAGCCTTCCAGTCCGGCTGTGATGTGACACAAGGCTGCCTGGGCCACCGTTGTTTATTTGTAGGGTGAAAGCCGGAGATGGTGGGACACGGCAAACAGACTGCGAGCTTTACAGCTGGACCAAGTCCAAAGTTGATTTTGCCACATGTGCTGTATGCTGACAGGTGCCTTTTTTTCCTTTTAAATTGAAAATAAGTCTATAAAACCTAATAGTAACCAAATGCTGGAAGCAGCAAGGTGTGCTACATAAGAGAGAATTCTGAGGTGGGGCACTTGGCACGTGCCCGGCTGGCACCCATGGCAGAGTGAGGCCCTGTGGCAGGTCTGGCGAGGTGACATTGCTCCTGGAGCTCTTGCTGCTCTCTCCTGAGTGCCTTCACTTCCATTGGCAGCTGGCTCCAGCAACCCTGGTAAGCCGTGGCTGTGGGATTTGTGGTTTGAATACTTGTGGAACGTGGCAGCCAGGCAGCCCCAGCGTATGTCAGGATTCTGCCCACAGTTCCCTGTGGTAACTGTTCCTCTTCTGCATACGACCTCTGGCTGCTCTCAAGACTCTGAGACCTCTCACGTCTACTGTCCCACGGTCCTGAGTCTGAGAAAAGTAATCCTATCAACCTTTCCTCCTTTTCCCTTCTGGGGTCTCTGCTGAAGTGAACACACTGCACGTAGGGAAATAAACCAAACAGACCATGCAATTAGGTTCAACTAGAAGAAAATGCTCAGTCAACTAAGAAGACTCGAACACCGACTAAGACACAGAGCTCTGATAATTTTTTTGAACTTTTTATTGTGTATATATTTTTAAATTTTATTTTAAAAAAGAAAAACAAAAAAAGACATGATACAGAATTTCAAAAAAGGAAAAAATCAGGGAATTAACACCATTTAATATATTGCATATTGTTATCTCAGAACTAGTTGTTTAGGTTACAAAATCTAGACACAAAAGTGATCAGTCAAACAATGACAGAACAGTGTTCCTTTTGATGAACTAAAGAGATTAGTGGTATATCTGTCTACCTAGCATACATACACACAGACACTTATGCATGTTTACCAACATACATATAATGCTTTCTTTCCTTTTTTCCTTTTCCCTCTCCCAGTAGTTCTGTCCTTTTGAGAGCTCTGACAATTTTGAAGTAGAGTGTGGTAAAGTCGAGGGTAAGGGGATGTCTCGTTTTCTCCAAGTGTAAACATTGAAATTGATGAGCTGTTTATCGCTCTGTTTAGTTTGGTTATATTCTGTTCCAGTTTGTCTGCTTGTACTAGATTTGAGGGCACAGACAGCTGTTCCAAAGATAGCAGGATATATTATGGTAACCATTTTTAATTGCCTATTAACTTAATCTGAAGCCCTGTGTTGTTTTCACTGCCTTGTTTTGACTGATTTTATTTGAATCTGTTTTGATCCATTGCTGTCTTATCTTGACTGATTTTATTCAAATCTGTTATGTTTGATAGTATCAAGTCTGAGAGTATAGGCAACTACTCTGAAGACAATAGGATTCACTATGATACCCATTCTGGTTTGACTATTACCCTCTTTTGAAGTCCTATAATGTCTCCAATGTTTTGTTTTTATTGATTTTGTTCTGGACTGCTATGTTCAATTTTATTGCACCCAATGATATGGGCAATTCTATTGAAGGTACAAGAGACATCATGGTAACCATTGTAGGTCACCTTGCATTATGGTTTTAAATCATGTACTATGTCCATCCTTTTGTTTTGAATGACCTCATTTTGTATTTTTTTTCTCATTTGGTTTTATTCTTTTCAAAATTAAAAAAAAAAGAAATTATGAGCTGAAGCAAGCCTACATGGGAAGGAAGATTTTGACCCCAACTTCATTCAACCATGCACATGGGAGACAGGGGGACACTGAGAGAAGAGCAGCCTCCCCATAGCTCGAGCCCTGCCCAGCACCAGGAATCAGGATGAGAGAGATGGGCAACATGAATTCTTTGTTCCTCCTGCCGGCTCAGTGACGGGCTCTCCACAATCTTGGGTCAGCGAGTTCATGAGCTTTAACTGGTCGGCTTAACACGCCAGCCTCAAGGTGAAGCATTCAGGACAGAGAGAGGAGAGGCAGGCCTGTCCTGAGAACGATCTCCGACACTGGAGGAAAACATTTAGATGTCGTTCCCCAGGGACCTAGTGATCTCATAGGCCTCTGAAGCGCCTCTTTTTCAAGCAGCCAGATACCTCACTTTTAAAACTTCCTTTGAAATACCTAGACTGTCACGCTGAAGGGGCACCAAGGACATCTAGTCCAGCAGCACAGCTTTTTGATTAATAAACTAACTTTCTCAGTGAGGCGATGACTCACATATGGTGTGAGCACCCCAGGGCCCCAGGTTGCCTAAGTGGCTTCTCCTCCCACACTTAGCACCTCTTCAGTAGGAAAGTACTGCACACCTTTCCTGGCTGCTCTCTTTCCCTCATATACTTACTCCGCTTTTCCTTTACTTTTAAAAAATTTTAACCCTATGTATGATCTATTTCTGGAAAGGATTTGCTTGTGTGCAAAGAAAAGTATGAAGACAGAAATTCATCTATCTATTTATCTTTCTATAGTTATATCTTCTTTCTCTAAAAATAAGACCTAGTCAGAAAATAATCAGCCTTGAAAACCAAAGATAAAAAATTCCAGGCCCAATCAGCCTATCTTTTCCTTACTGCATTACAGAGTAGCCCTAGTTTTCAAGGCTGATTACTTTTTGGCTAGGATTTAGTTTCAGGAAAAAAAAAAAAGAAAAAAATATATACATACATCTCCCAAAATGATACAGAAATATTCATGCAAATTTTATTCATATCACCCCAAACTGATAACAACCCAAACATCTATCAACAGAAGTTTAGACAGAAGATTTTGACGTATTGATATAGCAGAATTCTACACCAGAATGAAATATAGGCATTGCTATTACACATAGCAACACATGGATATCCAACAGAGAATAGTCTTAAAATATGCTGCACTAAACAAGAATAAAAAATGAAAGATTATATACCATGTGCTTTAATTTACACAAGATTCACAAGTGGCAAAAATTAATCTATGGTAAAGTAAGTAACATGGTAGAAATTGGGGGGCACAGACTGTAGAGGGCTACAAAGTAAGCTTATGGGACCATGACAAAGACTATTCTATGTTCTGAGTGGTGGATGTATGAAAACCCCCATCAGCCTGTGCACCCCAAAGCACACTAATTACATCTAGGTCATAAAAAGTCTTTAAAAGAACAGGAATCTAAACATATTACCATTCTGAAATTTAACCTGGAAGCTTTGTATTTAATACAGAGGTGTAGACAATGGAAAGAAAAAGCCTCTAGTTATTTATTGCTCCCATTTTTAAAGTTAAAATTTAAATCACAAAGATAGAGGTAGTTATGGAAGAGCTTTCTCCTTCTGTAATTTTTTATCCTATGGTTGTCCAAATAGAAGATATTGAAGCATAAAATGGAGAAAAACCCAGGTAGCAATCTAACAGAAACATTGAAATCGCTTCACATGTTTTTTTTTTTTTTTTTTTTTTTAAATCTTTCATATAGCTGCCATTTGGGGAGAAATGAAATGAAGATATTTTCTCAGAGGCGAAGAAGCTAACGAGATCCACGCAGGGACTGAGGTACCTAGGTCCCCAGAGATGGAGCCTAGACTGGGGCTCTCTCCAGTGCTGCTGCGGGGATCCCCTGGGGATCTTGTTAAGCGCCTGTTAAGCCTCTGATTCAACAGATTGGGGTGGCGCAGGGAGTGTGCTTTCTAACAAACCCCAGGGGGATGCTATTGCTGCCAGAATGGGGATCACACTGAGTAACGAGGGGATGGACAACTTGGAAAGTGTTTGCCTACTGTTTATGTCATTTGTGTTGGGATTATTGGTTAAAATCAGACTTCAGGGATCACTTTCTATAGGCTTCTGTTGCCTGCTAGTATTTTTTTTTAAAGTAAGTCTCCAGAACATTGTGCAATGCACTAACATTTTGGAACAAGTGGCCTAACTAAGTTGTCTTCTGGCCTGCCACGCAGACTTCAGTTCTCCAAGGACAGTTTTTATAGCTGGTTTCATACATGAGCAGGAAGGGAGGGAATGGAAAGAGTCCATTTTGAATGCATCCTAGACATCGGTCACCTACTGCACGTGCAGTTCACTCTAGGACATCTCATCTTCATGGTGTCCTGGGAAGTGGGAGTCATTCTCAATCTGGTTGAATTAGAAAAATAACAGATAATCATCACCGGACATCAACTGTGTCTTAGCCATTTTGCTAAATGTCTTAAAAGTGCCAGACCCTTGAAAGAGACTTTGCTGTTACTGTCTCCATTTTGCAGCTATGGAAATGAGATTCTCTTACTTCCCAGTCTGCCTGACTTCTCAGTTCCTGCACGAGGGGCTTCTCTACATTGCCATCTCATAGGGAACAACCAGGCCAGGACCTGACCAAAACCTTCTGCTCTCCACGGCTATGCTATTTTATATTTTTTGTTTTCACTCTACCAATGTGGTCAGTCAGCACTTGTTATTTTCCTTTCATTTGGCTGTTATTACTTCATCTTTCAATTATTTTGCTTTGAAGAGTACCAATGAGAAGGGGCTCAGACCGTAATTGCTAACATCTGTGTATTATTTAACAGTTTACAAACTGTGTACAGAATTCGTGAGCTTATTTGATTTCCAAAACTACATGAATCCACATCTTATGGAGAAGGAACTGAAGGCCTGGGGATACATCACTGATTTATCTGGGAGTGTATTCCCACCTCTTCTTCTAAGTCTGTGATTCTCTACTGTAGGTCAGGCTCTCAAGAGACAGCAGACCAGAAGAGTACCATGGTTGGTGAGAAAGCCATTGCTTTATCTTTGTTATCATTGCTATGTTTTAAACATATTAGATTTGTTCAATTTGGGATATATATATATATATATATATATTCATATTCGTGGGTATTTTTGATCCACAGCACCCTCTGCCATCCTTCTTCCTCTGATCCCCTTCCCCATTTTGAAAAAGTCTGTCTTTATTTTACTCTTTTATTTATTATTTACATTTTGTGTTTTTTAAAAGAAATCATGGGAGGTGGCAGATTTAGCTCAGCAATCTACAATAAATATTGTGTAAGGGTAAGAAACTGCCCAAAGGGGAAAGTAACTTGGGATAGGGGAAAGGAGGAAAGAAGGAAGGGAAAAAGATATATCCATATCTATATCTATATCTATATCTATATCTATATCTATATCTATATCTATAGATCTATAGATATAGATATATAGATCTATAGATATAGATATAGATATGGATATATCTTTTTCTTATTATATATAATTATATATTATAATTATATACAATATATTTATATATTTATATATTATATATCTTATTATATATAATATATATATATTACATAGCTAAGATGACTACACTACTAATTCTATTAGTTTTTGGAAAAGAACAGTTAATACTCACATGATCAGATCAACTTTGTCTGCCTGTTTCTGGTAATCTAAGCAACTCTTTTGAAGATAACAGTATGCAATATAGCAACCATTGTTAAATTCCTACCATCTTGTTTTGAAGACCTATATTGTTATTGCTTTGAGTTTGTTGTTTGTTCATCCCCTTTGCTTTTTGTTTTTCTTATGTTTTTTCTTTTAAATAAAAAATAAAAGAAACTATGTGATTTTTACTTTTCTGTATTTGATTGATTTCACTTAATATTATGGTCTAAAGAGCCATTCATTTTCCTGCAAATAACATGAATTCATTCCTCTTTATGTCTGAATAAAATACTGTTGGGTAAATACACCATACTTCATTCATTTATCTGTTGATAAGCAGCATCTAGGTTTCTGGGGCCTCGCTATTGTGAGTTGTGTTGCCATAAGCCTCAAAAAAAAAAAAAACTGAAAGTAGGAATTCCACTTAGCCTTGCTATCCTGCACCTAGGTATATTCCAGGAAGACTGAAAGACATCAACTGTGGTGATACAGGGGTGCCGTGCTATGAAAACAATCTCTTGGGAGGCTGCGGTGTTGGATGTCTGCCATTAGCAACATAGGGCAATTTCATTTTCCCTCTTTGGCCATAAAGTTTTAAACTGAAAGTTATACTGTAGGTACTTACTGTCTACCCACAGCATCACTTGGGCAGCGCATTAGCATTTACGTACTATCCAGAGTGTCACTCTGGCAGGTGTCTTACCATGAGATGCACTTGTACATCTGTTGGTTTTAATTCACTATTTTTCACATACTTTTTAATTTGGAATGTTATATTCACCTTTGTTGTTCATTTAGTGGAGTCCACTAATAGATTCTGGTTACTTCCTTTTACTAATTAGTGTTTATTTCATATGTGAAAAATAAACTATAATTCTGTGCTACAATCTATAAAAACTTATTATAATTAAGTTAGACATAAATTTTTATACTTCTCTAAAAGTGATATTCTTTTATAATGCACAGTGGACACATTTAGGACACTGAGACTAAATATGAAGGAAGTGCCAAAAAAATCTGTGAAAGAAAAATCTGAAAAGGGGAGAAATTTTAGCATGTCAGAGAGGGAAAGTCCATGCTATGAAATACAAAGACAAAAATAAGTCTTCTTATTGTCAGTTCTTCCTTCATAATGCAGAAATGATAGAACTTGAAAGAAGAAACAAAACTAAAAAATGTCAATACTGGCCAGTGATTATCACAATTCTGTGGGTAGTGTTGGCAAGTTGACCACCATCTAACAAGCTACCCTGTAACAAAAAGTGAGAAAAATATGTATGGGCAACAATATGGAACTCATTTGTGATTTATTCAAAATAAAAGGCTCAAAAAGTCATTTACGTTTTAGACTAGTTCTAAAAGACCAAAAAATTGAAAAATACAGGACAGTGAAACTTCAACCAGGGCACTCATCATCTGTGTCTTTGCCATTATGTTTAGTGTGCATTTTATTGAAAATATACAATCCACGAGGAGAAAAACATAAAATCAGGAAGGACCAACATGGCAGTGTCAAGTGTCATGTATTGTCTTTCAAAAAAGACAACAGTGCAAAAATAATTTGGAAAGAGACAAGATGCTGCTGTCTAGATTGTAATGTTAGGTTGTGTATTAAATGTAGTAAGATATATACGGAAAAATATTGAATAATTTGACAAATTATCATTCTTATACTTCCTTTTGTAGAATATTAAAATTATTGAAAAATATGCAATTTAGGGTCATCCTTTAAATAAATAATCTAAGTAATTTAAATAATTTAAATAATAAAGTCAATAATTAGACTGGTAAGTGGTTAAAATAGACAAGTTGTTTTCAGTTTATTTTATCAAATCTCTCTCTCTCTCTCTCTCTCTCTGTTTTCCTTTTTTTGTACTGGGAATCGAACTCATGGTCTCACCCTTGCCAAGAAGGTGTTACACTGTTGAGCTACATCACCAGCTCCAAATCTTTCTTTAAAATAAATACTACAACAGACTAATAACTCATTCTTTAAAATAAATATCACAGACAATTTGTGAAGCAAACTTACAGCAGTTGACGGCTGGAGGATGAGAAACTTATTTCCTTTGGCTACGGGGCAGAGTGACTGTCTGCTTTGTCCCCGAGCACGGGGTCAGGGTCCGGTGCATCGCAGGAATTCATCACAAGCCTGCTCGGTGAGGAAGATGGCTGCGTGGATGACGCCTTGGCATACGAGGGTGGACATGCTGAGCTAACAGGTTTTAAGATACCCTGAGGTTTTAAGAGACAAATTCCTGAGAAACAAAAATCTCAAATAAGATGAGCAAATTTTGAGATTTCTTTGAAAGTTTCTCCACATACAGAGACCTCAGTTATTTCAAGGCAAATTAATTTTTGCTACTCTAGAATTCCATATCCCTGTTTCTCACATAGTGTTGTAGAATGTTTTTAAAGATTAGGCACTCTGGTCCCAGGTTCTTCTTTCTGAGCAAAATAGCAACTGAATAACAAAACAAAATAAACAGAGATCCTATGAACAGATTCTTTTTCCAGCTCTTCAACACAGACAAGAAGCACCTGACTCTTCCTTTTCCAGTGTCAACCAGAAAAGGTGGCGTGGTTTGGCAAATGAGTGTGGCAACCCTTTCTCTCCAGTTCCCACACCCCCAAACCCCAGTGGAGGAGGACGTCAGGCCTCAGCTGACCTCAGCAGTGCCCTTCCCATGCCACTGCTGCTTCATAGGCCACTGCTGCCCCTTTGAAGAAGAAAGGGACACCCTAATATACTTAAGATCAGGTGAGAGGGACCTGGGGACATTATTAATTTCATCCAACTCCTCAAACCCCAGTAAGCTGTGATAAACACAGCAAAGCATCCCAAAGGTTCCCCAGTTTCAGCCGCACAATGTTTTCCAGAGATGTGGACCACTGGTAAACTGCTCACCTAGCCTTGCGCTCTCACTGAACCACTACCATGACAATGGAGAGGTTCTGAATCCTCAGGTCCACTTGAACCAATCAGGGGCCTGCACTTGGTCCATTCAGTAGACCCAGATCTGAGCCAATTTCAGGGATACACTTGGACCAGTCCTAGGGCTGTAGCTCTGTACAGACTGTCATACTTCTGAGGTTAGTCTTGCAGGGCTACCCCACCCTCAGCTGCCACACAGTTCCGGCTGATGACTTGTGAGTGCCCCATAATTCTGCTCACGACTTATTTCTTGATAAGTCTGGGTTCCAAAGTGCTCTAACTCTACTCAGGATAAGAATGGACAGAGCAGTCATTTCAAAGACAAGAACAGTAATCCTAGGGGCTTTAGCCCTAAAGAGACCCAGAAATCAGCAGCCAGCGAAGGTCAGTGAGAAAGACCAGCCCCTGATCAAGTCTCCTGAGGGTGTTGGGTACAATACAGTACTGAACTACAGCAGCTGGCAGTGGTAGGAACTAGGCAGTGCTGGATCAGACAGGGTGATGCAGCATTGTCTGGTGTCCTTAGATGACATCAGGGCCACTAGCAGAGCTGCTCTTTGCCAATTCATGATTTTTATCTGAATCATGCAAAAGAACCCTTAATTAACTGACAATATTTGGACAGTTTGGACAATATTTCCTAGAGTCTCAGGGGAATTAGTTTGCACTAGTTTGTTGTCTGTACATCACAAAATGCCATAGTCCAGGCATTAATTCTTACAGTTTTGGATTCTTTTTGGTTTTACTATGAAAAAGTTCAGGAAGGTAGAAAAATAGTGAAAAGTTATGCATGCATAGATTTGACAATTGCCAAGTGTTCATTAGTTACATTTGCTCATTTACCACTCTTTCTTTCTTTCTTTCTTTCTTTCTTTCTTTCTTTCTTTCTTTCTTCTTTCTTTCTTTCTTTCTTTCTTTCTTTCTTTCTTTCTTTCTTTCTTTCTTCTTTCTTTCTTTCGAGTACTATCATTTTAAATCCACCTCAGCATACTGTCAAGACTTTGTCCTTTATTTGGGACTGAAAGGAATATTTATTTATTTTAATCTTTGGTCAGGAGCATGAACATATCTCTCAATCACTTACATTTTAAAATAAGCTCAGCAATCCAATCAATTGATAAGTGGTTGTCCACATTTATCTGAAGTTACCTAAGGTTATGTATATATAGTGATCAAAGTATATGATATATGTTGAAACAAAAAATTGTTATAGTAAAAGACACATTGTTATTACTCCATCTCAAAATATTCCTTCTTGCTTTGAACCTAGTTATTGCATTTTTCTTACCACTTTCTTGGAGAAGCACCAACAGTCTTATTTCTCTTTCTTTCTTTCTTTCTTTCTTCTTTCTTTCTTTCTTTCTTTCTTTCTTTCTTTCTTTCTTTCTTTCTTTCTTTCTTTTTCTCTCTTTCTTTGTACTGAGGATCAAACTCACAACCTCATGCTTGCCAGGCAGGCACTTATACGATTGAGCTAAATCCCTGGCCCCCAAAAGTCTTCTTTCTTTAATGTCTTTATGAGGTATGATAAAAAATGTGATGAATGCTGCTGCTGAGTGCCATCCAAAGAAAAAGCAGGCTTCTGACAACATCACGATGCATCCTCATCCACTTCATTCACCGGGTCTGGTACCATGCAGCAGCCTCTGGCTCTTCACAAAGTCAACGTGACCATGGAAGGGAAGTGTTTTGAACGCATTCAGGAAATTTGGGCAGCCTCAATGGCACATCTAAAGGAAGAAAGAGGATTTGGAGAGCTGCTTTACAAAGTGGCAAGAGAAATGAGATATGTATGTTCAAACAATTCTTATTGATTTAGTTGATTGAATAGCTGAGCTTATTTAAAAAATGTGATAGTGAGCTATGTTAGCTCTCTTATCCAAAATTTGTATATATATATATATATATATATATATATATATATATATATATAACCTTTGCTATACAAAGGTCATCATTTGTGTTTCCTTGTTTAATCTTTATGACTATATTCTAGGATAGGGATAGTGCTCTATTTACAGATCACAGAAATGAGGCTAGAATATGAAGGACATATCTGTGACCTTTGTGCATAGCCTGCCATATTACCACTTGGATTAGTCCTGCTTAGCATACACAGATTTTTCACTCTCTTGTAGAATTGCAGAGTGTTACATAAGGAGCCCCAAATTTACTTAAAGTACTTAATTACTTAAAGGGAGCAGATCAGTAGTGACTCATCATTAGACTGTCTTATTTCTAGGTACTTTCTCAGAAAGATTAAACAAGGATTTCTAGAAGGATTATACTCTCATATATCACAATGTTCCCCAAGTAATTGCTAGCATTCAAGACTGTTTATCTAATCTAACCAAACTCTTCTTGTCTTGATGAGGAATTCTAGGTTCATTACAATAAAACAATGTTTTTGGCATTGCATGGCTCCTTTTTGGAAGAGCCTAAGTATAAAAAGTGACGTGTTCTCCTTTGGATTTCTCTATTTCTTGAATAGTCAGTAGACACAGAAACTATTTCTCAGGTCATTTTTGAGAACACATTATTTTATGTAGGTTCAGAGATCTATTCAGTCTGCTTAATCCTTAAGCCCTTGCTAACAAAGCTGCTGTATTTATTTAGTTGACTTCTAACCCGTACCCATCCACCTGTGCTGATAACTATGGTACTTTATAAATCCTGTTGTGCTTTTGAGATTTGCCATGTATTACTTGAGTCTGTGGAATGAGTTCATTTTTAATTAGGAATACAGTGATGAGAATATTCAGTTCACTTTGTAACTCTATATTCTAAGAGACACGCGGTTAAGATGTGTTAATTTTGAATAATGTTTTTTAAATTGCTGATTGTTTTATATTATTCTGAAATAAATTCATAAATCATGAAAACAACCTAAAAAATAGTCAGCATATAACAGAGAACCTGAGAATTCACTGCAGATAAATGATATGAATCTGTGACTGTGTAGTGCATATCTGTATTTCTGTGCGTGTGTGTGTGTGTGTGTGTGTGTGTGTGTGTGTGTGTGTGTATGTTTACTAGATCTTAAGGAAATGCAATTTTTTTGAAGGATAGAAATTTAAGACATTTGAAAACCATTATTTTAGAAGATATGATTATACAATGGAAAGTTTACTTGTGTCACCTTTGTTTTAACGTATTTTACACTTCCTCTTTTTCAAAGTACAAATATATACACAATTATACTTTGTCACAACAGTAAAAATAAAAACACAAAAGTTGACCTCAAATATTTTCTGAATACAAGAGTTTTGTGGAAATATTATTATATTCTAAGTAATTCCAATGAGAAGAATTGAGAGTCAAATAGAAGAAAATCAAGAGACAACACTTTTACAGAGAACTACTCTGTTTCACAAAAAATATGTCCTGTCTTTGTACATATTACATAGATTTAACTTAAAATGAACTTTTGCAAATATCATCATGTCGAATTGAGGTCAAATTGACTGTATTTAAATATGATTTGATCTCTTACAGTGAGGACCCTAAAATTCAATCAGAGGGCTCATAGGTCTGATAACAAACTCAGTGGTCCGGATACAAAATCAACAAACAAAAGTCTATGCAACAATATATATCAATAATGAACAGACCAAGAAAGAAATCAGAAAAAACAATTCCATTTACAATAGCTTCAAAAAATATCCAGAAGTCAAAATAGTCAAAAAATGTTAGAAAACAATTATAATAAAATTAAAGAATATTGAAGAAAGGAATTGAAGACAATTTTATTTTTTTAATTTTTTTTATGACAAGACAGCAATCTTTTATTGAAACCTTTTTTGTCTAAAACTATGCATGGAGAGATTAATCTCTTGTTCATAAATTAGGATAAGTCTAAAATCACTATTCCAAACACTTTTATTTACAACAGTGAACCTTTTTCTTGACTTTATCTTCAGGTTCACAACTAAGTTTTAAACTCAACTTCAGTCTAACTTTATCTTTCTACCATCAAATACCCAATAGGGTAGAGGACAGACAGTCTTTTGATGGCAACGTTCATCATTCACCAGGAATATAGAGCCACAAGTGAAGAACAACAACGAAAAGATTAAATCATTCCAAACAATTCCTATTTGCTTTCCAAAAGCATGCAATGTCTAATTCTCCCTTTCTATGTAGACAGGTGGGAAAGGGACCCCTCCATTAGAGTATTATTAATTAGATTAACCTCTTTAAAAAGGGAGCTCTTGCTTAGTGTATAAGGTTAAACTGCTGTGGACAACACTAGCAGATAATAAAGAAACTTTAAACTCAGATTATAACACATACCCCAGCAACTGATAAACTCAAATAGGTATTTCTCACTTAATCTCAATCACATGTGTAATTTTTTACTTTTGGTTAAATATAATGCCAAAATCTTGCAAAATGAAGAATAAACTTCTTAGAAATTCAAAGTAAATTATTAAATAATAAAAACTGTTGGCTTACTATACAGTTTGTGACATACTCCAGTATGCTGGGTGCCAGAAAATAATCTGTTACTAGAAAAAAGGTGAATTTTGTATACACATACAAAGACAATATTATGAGAGTGTAGTGTTGCCTACCAAAAAGAGTATCTATAATGGAATTTTCAGTAAATGCTTTGGACAAAGGTCAATCAAAGTATAAGAGAAAGTAAAGTCCACATAAATTCCTAATTTGAGAAATCAATAAAATGCATACATAAACTGATAAATACTGGAAGACAATTTTAGAAAAGAGACAGATTTCTCTTATTCTGGAATTTAGAGAACCAATATTATTAAAATGGTCATGTTACTGAAAGTTGTATTCAGATTCAGTGTGATCCCTACTAAAGTCCCCAAAATAAATCTTTACAGAACTGGAAAAAGAGATTTTAAGATTCTGGCAGAAGAGCAAAAGACCCAAAATAGCCAATGCAATCCTGAGCAGAAAAGGTGCATCTGAAGAAACCATCGTGCTTAATCTCAAATTATACTACAAAGCCACAGTAACAACAGCAATCAAAGACAGGCACAAACATAGACATGTAGACCCAGGGGACATAACAGAAGAGAGAACAAGCACACACACTAGAGCCTTTGATTTTTAAACAGCTAATTTTATTGGTTACTTTAGATATATACAATGATCACAATTATCATAACAAATTCATACCTGTACATAATAGGCATTTATACTTCTTTTTAAAAAATTTTTATTTAAAGAGAGGAAAAACAACAACAACAACAACAACAACAACAACACAAAACAGATAAAGGATAGCAACAATACAGAATTCCAAAGGAAAAAAAGAAAAGAACAAAAAAAAACCATTAATAAATCACTACTTGATAAATTACGTACTGTCATCATGGAAATAGTTGTTCAAGTTACAAAATTAAAACATACAAAGTAGACATTAAAACAGTGAGACTGCTAACAGCTCTGCTCAACAATCTAACAAAAACAGTAATATGGTCATCTGTCTTACACACTTAAACATACATGCAGTTATATCCTTTAGAGCACTTTCTTTTCCTCTCTTTTTTACAGTATCAATTATGCATTTTCTGTTTTATTACTCCTACAATTCTTATTACTTTTTATACTAGAGACACAATGTGATATTTATAAATATGATTCTTACTTATTTCACTAATGAGGATAGTTTCAAGTTGTCTCTATTTCCCTATGAAGGCGTCAAGACCATCCTTTTTAATAGCTGAGTGATATTCCATTAAAAAAACCACATCTTTTACATCCACTCTGCAGTTGATGGGAATCTTGGTTGTTTCCAAGATTTAGCTATTACAAATTGTGCTGCTATAAGCATGGGTGCACATATATCACTGTGATATGACCTTTTCAGTTTTTCTGGGAAAATACCTAGGTGGGGAAAAGCTGGGTTGAGTGTAGCTTCCAATCCTAGTCTTCTGAGAATGCTCCATACTGATTTACATAGTGGTTGCACCAGTCTACACTCACACCAACAGTGAAGCAGTGCTCCTTTTTCTCCACAGCCTCGTCAGCATTTGTTATCAGTTGATTTCTTGATGTCAGCTATTCGTTCTGGAGTGAGATGATATCTCAATGTTGTTTTAATTTGCATTTCTCGAATGACCAGTGATGGTGAACATTTCTTCATGTATTTATTTGCCATTTGTGTATCTTCATCTGAGATCTGTGTGTTCATCTCAGATGCCCATTTTTGGAGAGCGTCTTTGAATTTGGGGGACTTGATGTTTTTTAATTCTTTATATGTTCTTGATATGAGTCCTTTGTCTGAGGGGTTGCTGGCTAAAATTCTTTCCCATTCTGTGGGTTTTCTTTTCACTCTGCTGGTGATTTCTTTTGAAGTGCAGAAACTTTTCAATAATATGAGATCCCAGTTGTTGATTCTCTGAAGCATTTCCCTTGCAGTTTGCATTTTGTTCATGAATTCTATGCCTACCCCTATGTCTCCAAGATTTCTACCTACCTTATCTTCTAGTAGGTTTAATGTTTCTGTTTTAATGTTTAGGTCTTTGATCCACTTAGACTTTAGTTTTGTGCATGGTGATAGGCATGGATTTAGTTTCAGTCTTCTGCATGTGGAGAGTCAATTTTTCCAACACCATTTGTTAAAGAGGCTATCCTTCCTCCAGTGAACATGTTTAGTCCCTTTGTCAAATAACAGGTGGCTGAATATCTTTGTACTTATACTTGCATCTTCTAATCTGTTCAACTGATCCTTAGGTCTATTTCTTTGTCAGTACCATGCTGATTTTATCACTGTGGCTTTGTAGTACAGTTTAAAGACAGGAATTGAGATGCCTCCTGCCTTGCCTGTATTTCCCAGAATTGCTTTTGCTATTCTAGGCTTCTTGTGGTTCCAAATGAATTTTAGGAGTGTTTGCTCTACATCTGTGAGATATGTGAATGGTATTTTGATTGGGATTGCATTAAATCTGTATAAGAGTTTTGGGAGTATGGCCATTTTCACAATGTTGGTTCTTCCTAGCCAAGAGCAAGGAACATCCTTCCGTTTTCTAATATTCTCTTCAATTTCCTTTTTTAATGTAGTATAATTTTCAGCATATAGGTCTTTTACATTCTTAGGTTGATTCCTAAGTATTGCATTTTTTAGATGTTATTGTGAAGGGCGATATTTTCATAATTTCTCTCTTGGTGAGTTTCTTGTTTGTGTACAGGAATGCTATTGATTTTTGAGCACTGACTTTGTATCCAGCTACACTGCTCAATTTGTTAGTTACCTCTCATAGTCTTTTAATGGAGTTTTTTGGGGTCTTCTATATAAAGTATCATGTCATCTGCAAATAGTGATAATTTAACTTCGTCCTTTCCTATCTTTATTCCTTTTATTTCTCTCTCTTGTCTGATTGCCCTGGCTAGTGTTTCCAGAACTATATTGAAAAAGAGTGGTGAGAGTGGACATCCTTGTCTTGTTCCTGGTTTTAAAGTGAAAGCTTTCAGTTTTTGTCCATTTAATATAGTATTGGCTGTTGGTTTGTCACCAATGGACTTTATAAGGTTGAGGTAGACACCATGTATTCTGAGTTTCTGAAGGGTTTTTATCATGAACATGTGTTGGCCTTTACCAAAAGCTTTTTCTGCATCTATTGAGACTACCATGTGGTTTTTATTTTTGGTTCTGTTGATGTGGTGTATTACATTCATTGATTTGTGTATGTTAAACCATCCCTGCATTCCTGGAATGAACCCCACTTGGTCATGGTGTATAATCTTCTTGATGATTTGCTGCATTCTATTTTCAAGTGTTTTGTTGAGAATATTTGCTTCTATGTTCATTAGTGAGATTGGCCTATAGTTCTCCTTTTTGGCTGGGTCTTTCTTTGGTTTTGATATCAGGGTAATACTTGCCTCCAAGAATGATTTAGGGAGGATTGCTTTCTTTTCAACTTCATTGAAGAGTTTAAGGAGTATTGGCATTAAGTCTTCTCTAAATGTCTTGTAGAATTCAGCCATGAATCCATCAGGACCTGGGCTTTTCCTTGTTGGTAAGATTTCTATTACATTTTCAATTTCAATAGCTGATATTGTGCTATTCAAAATTGAAATATTTTCTTGGTTGAGCTTTGGTAGTTCGTATGTTTCTAGAAATCTGTCCAATACCTCTGTGTTTTCCTCTCTATGGAGTAGAGATTTTCAAAGTAGGTATTCATGATCTTTTGAATTTCCATGGGTTCTGTAGTAATTTCCCCCCTTTCAGTCCTTATTGCGTGAATTTGGGTTTTTTTCTTTCTTTTTCTTTATATGGTTAGCAAGAGGTTTATAAATGTTGTTTATTCTCACAAAAACCAGCTTTTTGATTCATTAATTCTTTGTATTATTTTTATACTCACAATTACATTGATTTCTGCTCTAATCTTTACAATTTCCTCTCTTCCATGAGCTTTGGGTTTAACTTGCTCTTTTTTTTCTAGAAGCTTGAAATGAAGTATTAGATTGTTTATTTGTGCTCGTTCTGTTTCCTTGATATGATAATTTGTTGCAATGTATTTCCCTCTTAAGACCACTTTCATTGCATCCCACAGATTATTAGTAGGTTGTTTCTGCATTTTCACTGAATTATAGGTATTGCTTTATTTCTTCTTTAATTTCATCTGTAGCCCATTGGTTACTCAAAAAGTTGTTATTCAATTTCTATGTATTTATGCCAGTTTTGCAATTTCTTTTGCCATTAATTTCCAATTTCAGTGCTGTATGGTCAGATATTATGCATGGAATAATTTCAATATCTTTGTATTTACTTAAGAATGTTTTATGGGATTATATGTGGTCTATTTTGGAGAATGTCCCATGTGCAGCTGAGAAGAATGTGTATTCTGATGTGGTTGTGTGGAACACTCTGTAAACATCTACTAAGTGCAATTGCTTGCAGGTATGATTCAGTTCTATTATTTCTTTGCTGACTTTTTGTCTAGCTGATCTATCTCTTTGTGACAGTGGACTATTAAAGTTCCTTGTAATAATTGTGTTCTTGTGTATTTGATTTTTCATGTCCATTAGTGTCTGTCTTATATAGTTGGGAGCTCCTGTGTTTGATGCATATATATTTATACTTGTTAGTTCTTCCTCTTGAATTTTTTCACTTACAAGTATGTAGTGACCTTGTTTGTCTCTTTTAATCATTTTAGGTTTGAAGTTCACATTGTCTTCAAGTAAAATAGTTACCCCTGCTTTTTTCTGAGTTCCTGTTACATGGAATACTATTTTCCATCCTTTTACTTTTAATCTATGAGTTTCTTTTTGAGTCAGATGTGTTTCTTGTATACAGCATATTGTGGGATCCTGTTTCTTGATCCATTCCATCAACCTGTTTCTTTTGATAGTTGAATTGAGCCCATTTACATTTATGGATATCACTGATAGGTATGGGCTTGACTTTGACATGTTGTGTTACTGTTGTTAGTTTCCTGCTTTTTCTCTCTTGTTTACTTTCTTGTCCAGACTGGTGATTTCTTTCTGTGGTTGTTCCACAGATTGCGGTTATTTTTATCTCTATCTAGGATTTCCTTCAGCACTCTTTCTAAGGTTGGCTTGGTGGACATGAATTTCTTCAGTTGTTCTTTGTCATGGAAGTATCTTGTTTCTCCATTAAATTTTAAAGACAGTTTTGCTGGGTAAGTCAGTCTGGGTTGAAAGTTGTTTTCTTTTAGGGCTTGAAATACTTTACTCAAGCTTGTCTTAACCTGAAGGTTTGTGCTGAGAGGTCTGCTGTGATTCTAATAGGCTTTCCTTGATAGGTGAGTTGTGTCTTTTCTCTAACAGCTTTTAGTATTCTGTTTTTATGCTGTATGTCTGAGATCTTAATTATTATATGTCTGGATATAGGTTTATGTTGGTTATGACTGTTTGGCATTCTATATGCCTCACTTATTTGTGTATCAGATGTTTTCCTCATGTTTGGGAAGTTTTCTGCCATTGCTTCTGTGAACAGCTTAGCTATGTCCTTTGCATTGTCTCTTGCCTCCTCACTGATGCCTATTAATCTAACATTGTTTCTCCTGGCATCATCTTGTAGCTGCTGGATTGTCATTTCATGCTGCTTTGTTGTATTTATAAGTTCTACCCTTTCAAGATTGCTATCTGTGATCCTGTCCTCAAGGTCCAAAATTCTATTTCGGCTTCATTTAAATGGCTTTGTAGGCTTTTAATACAATACAATTTTTTGTTTCTTGAATATTTCTTTGAATTTGTTTTGTGGATTATGTTTGTTTTCTGCATTTTTCATTCAAAGTTTCAATCAATTTCTCATGCTCCTATTTTTTTTTAATCTATTTCTTCTCTAGTTACGTTGAGCAGCTCATTTACTAAGGTTGTTACTTTTGTCTTTACGTAATACATTATTTCTAATTTGAGTTCTCTGTAGACTCATGGATTTGTTTCTTTACTTTATTTGTTATCTTTTCAGAGATTTCTGGTGTGTGACTTTTAAGGTGCTCTATTTCATTATTGCCTGTACTTGCTCCTGATGGCCTAGATGTTTGGGATTGTATTTTGGCTTTTCATTTAGTCATTTTCACCATTTGGGTAAGTTTCTGGTCTTTCTATCCCAATAGTCACAACTTTCTGCAGTGTGTGTTTTAGGGCCCTACTGTGTGGTTGATGTTTGTCAAATTGCTCGGTACCACAATGAAGAGGAGATTCAGTCTCCTGAATTCCTCCTACAGGACCTGTTGGGTGAGTCCTATATTCTTTCTGGGCTAACTAGCCCAGAAGTATTGATGTAGGGCAACTCTTAGTTCTTGCTGTTGTTATATCTTCAAGTTGTTGCAGGTCACCAGATCTCTCTGACTATAGTGTTTGTGTCAGCTGAGGCCCTACTGTGTCACTAGGGGTCTCATAAGTTCTTTTAATTTCCTCTAAGTTGGGAGGGTGTTATTGGTGTACTCCTCAACCTGTCTGATATTCTCTGTGTGGGGGAGGAGGTTACCCACTCTCTTGAAAGTTTCACCAAGATCTTACAATTGGAGGGAGTTTCACTTCTGCTCCTATTTACCCACTACAGACCTCTATCTTACATGTACTTTTTAAAAAATCAGTACCGCGTATCGAACTCATGACCATGAACCTGCAAGGCAGACGCTTATGCCGCTGAACTAAATCCCCAGCCCTGCAGACCTCTATTTTGGGGGGCAAACTTACCACACTGACTGGAGCCTGATGAGGTCTTCTGTTTGGGTGAGGGGTTCCTGAGTCCCTCATCCAGCCAGCAGCATCATCCACCTTAGTCCAAGGTTCTGATGTTCCCAGTGGAAGGGCTGGTCCACCAGCCGGGGGCCCAGGCAGCTGAGGCGTTCTGCCTCCGGCCTCTGAGGTGCTCCCAGTGAAGGGCTGATGCTTCTTTATTTTCCAAGTTCTTCCCCTTCTTTCAACCCTTTGCCCCCTCCATATTTACAAAGCCATTGTTTCCATTTTATGCTTCTCTTTTTTACTTTTCCCTTCCTTTCTTTTCCCCTCCCCTTTCCTTCATTCCCATTTCCGTTTGAACATTTTCATCCTCTTTTCTAGTATGTATTATATATCTTGGATTTTATTTACCCTTTTGGTTTCTCAACCAGAGAAGCAATGCAATATTAAAACATGTGTGTCCAATTTATTTCACTTAAGAGTCTGATCTCAAGTGCATCTGTTTATCTCTAAATGTCTCAGGTTTATCCATCTTTATGGCTGAGTAGTACTCCATTGTATACTGCCCCCTCTCATCTTCTTTTTTAGATTCGTTGGTTGATGGGCATTTGAGCCCTTTGCAAGATTTTAATTCTTTTGGGAAGCTACCAAGCAGAGGCATAGCTGGGTCAAGTGGAACCTTTAGCTTTAGGTTTATGAGGAATTCCACTCTGATTTCCACAGTGCACCAGTCTTCACTCCCCAGGAGAAAGGATCCCTTTTCCCCATAGCACCACTAACATTGGTTATTGGTTGATTTTCTGCAGTGAGATGGACTCTCAGTGTCCTTTTAATTTTCAACTCTTGAATGACCAGTGATGTTGAACATTTTCTCATATATTTATTTGTCATTCATACTTTTTCATTTGGGAAGTGTCTCTTCATCTCAGATGCCCATTTTTGGGTTGGGTTTTTAAATTTTACAAAGGGGACAAAAAGACCTGCTGGGCAGAGGATAACCCTTTACCACATAGTGCAGGGAAGATTAGATGCCCATCTGCAAAGGAGTGGAAAGAGATCCTTGCTTCACAGTTCATCCTAAAACACAATCAAAATGGATCACTCAGACATTTGAGCAGAAACTTTGAAACTGATGGAAGAAAATACATGGGAAACATAGGAAGCCATAGACATAGGTGAGGAGTTCAGAAATAAGACCTCAATCTTAGTAGCACAAAAAATGTTATTAAGAAGTGACAAATGGATTATATCAAATTAAAACCTTTTGCAGCATGAAGGAAATAATCACTAGAGTGAACAGACAATTTAAAGAGTAGGGGGAAATCTTTGTTAACCACCCTTTTGATAGAGTATTATTATCTAGAAGATACAAAGAACTCACAAACAGCCACAGATAAAAACAAATAGTTTTTGGTCAAGTGAGTTAAGTGGAGAAGTCTCAGAAGACGGATACATGGCTAATGAGTATATGAACACATGTTCGACACTTTTAGCCATTAAGGAAATGGAAAACAATCTCCACTGAGATTCCATCTCATGCCAGCCAGAATTACAATCATTAAGAATACAAAAAACAGTGTTGGTGAGGATGTGGGGTAAAATAAACTCTCTTACACTATTGGGGGTTGTAAACTAGCACAATGACCATAAAAGTGAATATGGAGATTCCTCGAGAAACTAAAAATAGCTATAACCTTTAATCAAGGTATACCACTTCTTAGTGTACTTCTTAAAAAAATCATAACAGTATACCATGGTGACCCATGTATGCCCATGTTTATAACAGAGTAATACACAATGGATAAACTGTGGAAACGCCTACATGCCCATTAACTAATGAACAGATAAAGGATGCACTGTATATGTGCACAATGGAGTAATACCCAATCTTGAGGAATAATGAAATCCAACCACTTGTAGGAAAAGCCTGCATTCTGATGGTACCACTTCTGACTTTGACACCATTGGAAGGTCAACCTCAGATCTTTCATCTATAATGTGAAAACAATAGCAATCTGACATCACAGAGTAGATATGTGTTTAACAGAAGAGTGAGTATAAGTGCCCCAAAGATGTTTTTAATGTCATGAGATGGAAGTTGAATAAAATTTGCTTTCCTAGTTTTGAACTCAATGATTCTCAAACAAAAATTCCCATCATTTTCAAAATGTTTTCAATTAAAAATAAGGCATTAACATAGGATGTGGGTCACAGTGCCTGGTGAAGACAAAATCCTGAAGTCATTTTCCTTTAAGAATTCTCTATTAACCAGTTTTCAGGTTGTCTGGGTGAGCTACACATTATACATGTAACATTCAAATGCAGAAATCAATTGGGTCTCAACAATTAGAATTTAGTCCACTCTTTTGGTGTTTTTATATCTTGCTGTCACACATTGACCTAAATCACAAGTGTTAAGATAAAGTAATCCTAAAAATGAGCAAATAAAGTATTATCTAGATTGAAGTCACAGCAAAAGGTACCTGTCTCAAAGCTTACATTTTCAGACTTTGTTTTCTCCCCTGTACTTTGTAAACCAAAGTCCTAAAGCACTTCTCTGTATAAATAAGTAAAACAAAATGCAGATTCCTCAGAAGGCCATTTGTTAAAAACTATACATATAGTCTTCATTATAATGTGTGCTTGTAGACAGTGGCTCAAAAGGCAGAAAAGTGTCATTGATTATTTAGTAGGAAAATTAGCATATCCTTTCAATAGCCAACATCTTTGTGTCATTAAACAGTCTGCTGAGAAAAGGCCACAGGTCCACATGTGTGCAAAGAAGTGTGGAGGGAGTGGTTCCAGTCCAACCTGCCCTTTGCATCATCCTTGACAAACTGTTACCGTAGCTCTGGTTCTGATTTTGTTCACAGTTCTTGGCTTCTGCAGTTCATCATCTGTGTTACAAAGCTTGATCTACAATGTAGCTCTTTTCCAAGCTCATTCTAGGTTAAAGCTCCCTGTGAAAAGCCTGCTATAACCAGAGAGATGCCCATATAACATGAAACAGTGCATCAGTCTCTTTACAACTGGCCTCAACATCTTCACCCCAATTTCTTATCCAAAAAGATGGTGCTCCATCTATGCAAACAGGGACCATCTGGAGTCTAGTAAACTGTATCTTCCTCTGTAAAGTTATTATCTCCCCTTCAAAACTTAGAAAAATCCCCCCCTTTCTTCAACATTTCTTTCAGATTAGTTATATTTCCTTATTGACAACATATTTCATGAAAAAACATATCAAAAGAATAATGTATTATTTTATTAATTTTAAACATGTAATATACAAACTGTCAAATTATTTATATAGGCAAGTATCATCCTATAGGGAGATTCTGGGTATGCATTTATACCTGACTGAATTCCCAATAACAGCAATAAAGAAACTCCTGCCCCTCCCTCGTGCCTGCCTTTGGAATTCCCTCTGCTAGAGGATTCTTTTACGGGCTCACTTAGGAATGAAAGACCTGCCATGGACTGACTTGTATCTTCTTGAAATCCATGTATCAAAGCCTGTCTGTAGTGTGATGGCACTTGGAAAAATGCCATTTAGGGAGATGTTTAAGATTAGATGAAGTGAGGTCCTAATCAGCTTTATAATTGGTGTCATTATAAGAAGAAGAGACAACAGAAATCCTTCTCTGTCCACAGAGAACAGGGGAAAGGTCAGGGAGGGGAAGGTGACTGTCTATAAGTCAGAGAAATTCTTGCCTGAAACCAATCCCACTGACTCCTTGAACTTCTAGTCTTCAGAACTGTGAAAAAAATAGCTTTAGTGCTTAAGCCACTTATTCTGTACTTTATGCTGTGGCAGCCTTAGCAGATAAATTCAGAACCCTTTCAACCTACTGCTTTTCCTGTCTAGGAAGATACTGGTTTATTGCTACGACACACAGGAGCTAGACTGAGTCTGTGCACACAGAGATCTGATTTTACCTTATTTTCAAACTTTCAGTGACATTGTAGCTCCATCTTAAAATAAGGTATGAATGGAGAATTTATGCTGTGAAAATGAGAAAACACGACTTTGAACGTCCTTTGAGTGAGTGTACCCCAAAAGTTCATGTGTGAAAGGCTTGATCTCTAGCACAGTGCTACTGGGAAATGGTAAAACCCTTAACAGGCGAGGCCCACTGGAAGGTGTTTACAACACTGGGATGCACCCTTTAGAGGAATTGTGGGATTCTGAACTCTGCCTCCTGACTCATGGTGGGAGCAGTTTTCTCTAACACAGGCTCCTCATCAGGGCCATCTGGTGCCCTTACCAGATCCCCAAAGCAATGCAGCCCCTTGGTCTTGGACTGAGACTTCTAAAACTGGCCCAAATAATCCTTTTCTCTTTTTAAGTTAATTGCCTCAGATAGTTTGCTTTAGTGATGGGAAGCTGATATAACTACACATCACTATGTTCTCTTGGAGAACTGGTTGTTAAAACTTTTACCAGCAGGCACCTGCTCAGTTGTTACTTCCTGATTTTTCAAGTTGTTCAAAGCCTTATGTGCCACTGTAACTCTTTGATCCTCTCTGTACCATCACTTTAGTTCAGATTCATTTCCAGGGTTCAAATCCCTTGAGATAATGTTTGTTCTGTACTGATTACAGATATTGGTAGAAAACATATTATCTATTTAAATTACAAACTAAGCTTCTGTGCAACTATTTGGCTGATGTTTTCTTTGCCTTCACAAGACTGTGGTGTCCATGAAGACAGGGCTATATTTGTCTTCTGTCTTCTGGACCTGGCATAGGACCTGGCTCACAGTTGCAGAACAATAACGTGGTGACAGAGGGATAAGTGAAAGTTCCATTTTCTGCTGTTGCTAGCACCAACCTAATCTATGCCACACCACCCCTGGTCAGAATCTGGAAGTAGGAGATTTGTGCATTGCTTGTGGAGGAGACACTTGTGAGAGTCCTGCTTTGGCTACTTGTGTTATATCTGTGATCATAGTATTTCTACTTCTTCTGTCATTCAGTGAATTATTATGAGAATAGTTTTCCTGTGAGACAGAGTAACCTTTAAAAATATTTAGCAATTAGAAACAATTGTATCCTGGGGATTCATGTCTAAAAGGAGGCTTAATTAAGCACTTCACTATTTATTATTTTCCTCTCTCCTTTGTGTAGTACTCTGGCTTTGACTTGGTTTCTGTGGTTGCCCCTAAGATGTTGCTGTCTTAAGAAAATGCAGTTGTTTTTTCAATGATCAGTTCTGAGGATGTTATTAAAAGATAGTTATGAACTAGTTTTAGTTTTTATTATCTCCATTGATTCATCAATGAGAATGTAGTTCAGGTGTGGTTTCATTAAATCTTTGCACACACGGGATTATGTTCACATTGAAAAGCAGCCTCCCCACACTAACTTTCATCTGTGGAAGGGTCTTGCTAGCAAGCTGGATCTCGCATCTTTAACAGGAGCATTGGGGTGTTTAGCAGCCCCGTCTGCATAGTAGAGGCAGCACTTGAGGATTTAAAGGTCAGCCTAGGAAAATGGAGTTGTTTTGATTTTTAGTGCTTTATTTTGCAAGCAGGTGGTTTGAAGTGTCTCAAATCTTACTTCAGGAGGAATTCAGTGTGCAAGTTTTAGTAACACTGCGGGCCAACCATGACATTGTATTCTTAGTATAAATGTATTGCTCATGAGAGGCATCCTAGGATTATGGGAGGGAGCTTGGTTCGAAGTCGGGAGACCTGGTATTCCTTTCTGCTCTGCTATTAATAACAACGATAATAAAGATAGTTCACATGCCTTGAGTTCCTACTTTGTGCTGGACATTATGTAGGTTATTTATAAATATTGGCGGGCTGAAGGAGTTTGTACTCAAACCAACACAGTTGCTCAGATATGCAGGCAGAACATACTTAATTTATTGAATATTTGCTCCAGTCTTCCTGTTAAGTTCCAAGCTATTGTATCTAGACAAAAATAACATCCAATTCAACTAAAATTTATTCAACTTAGTATTTTTAAATTGTGCTGTTCAATATGGTAGTAACTAGTCACATATGCCTGTGTAAGCACTTAAACCTTGTCTAATCTGGTCTAATGAGAAAGTGGAGTGTATGGTGGGCCTCATTATATTATCTCGCCAAGCTGTGGGCTACTAACAAGATGGATCTGCATTCCACAAACAGAAATATTCGTTACATGACAAATTAAAAAAGAAAGTGATGCTTTTATGCATGAAATAATGATTACACCACTTTCAGCTAAGTATCTTAAACTTAAATGATAATTTTCAGAACAAAACTAAAGAAAAATTGGCAAGATTGTTAATTTTTTTTATTAAACACAATGATTTATCTTCTGGTCTCCAGCTACCTAGTGTCCAGGACTACTATCCGTACCACGGAATCCATTACTTTGATTTGCAAAGGAAAATTGTGAAGTTTTGAGCAGAAGGTCAGACTTTTCTGCATATATTTCCATTCTCCACTCCACCCTCTGTCTTTCGATAGTGCATTACAGTTTCTAGATGCCGACAAATAACTGAAACACATCAGCCCAAAGTTTACAGCCGGGATTCCATTTAGAAATTCTATATATTGTCCTTCTTGCAAATGTATTAGAATATGGAACTAAGTGGAAAATTTGAGTCTGTTCTCAAGTGATAATGTTTTAGTTCAGATTTTACATAAATTTTTAAATGAACTACTTAGCATCTGGAGATCAATAGATGTTAACATGTTCAAGTTAAGATTATGTCAATATTCCAAAATGAAATAAAGTGAAATAGGCTTTGGCTGACTCAAATTGAAATAGGCTATATATACAAGAACATGCATGTACTTAGTAGATTTACATTGTTTCAATGCTAAAGTGATAAGATTTTAAATATCCCAGTTAAGATATGTTGTTCAAATTAATTTCATTGGTTTCTTTTTGAAAGAGTTTTCTGCTACAAAGCTGTGGTGGGAGGCGGGACCAAGCAGTTGAGAGGCGGGACCAAACTATGTTTACCTTGAGGTCACATCCTCCTCCTCCTGTGGCCACCCTTGCCCAGTGGTGCAAAAAGGAGTCCCAATCAGTAACTTGTGCATAATCAATGCTGGCCCTAAGTGCCACCCCCGGTTATATACCTATTGTATACCACAAGTCCTGGTCAGAGGTGACTAAGCTGTCCTTGGTCAGGCACCTCTCCACGTCCTTGGAATAAAGGTCTTTTATCTCATATTTGCTGTTTCATTGTGCCGAAAATCCTATCATTATGATCCCCAAAGGGGCCTTCTTTTCAAACAGTAGCCTACTTGTCAAAGCAGTTAGACAAGACAGTAAAAGGATGGGCTTGTCTCCAAGCCTTGCAGCTGCAGCCCTCCTGACACAGGAAGCTAAAAAGTTTACATTAGGTCGGTCTATTACAGTACACTCACCTCATCATCTAAGTGAGCTTATCTCACACAGGGCGCTCCCTGCCCTGATGACTCCTTCTCACCTTCAACAGGTACATTTAGCCCTCTCTCAGGACCCTTGTATTTCTCTTGCAACTAGTGGTTCTCTTAATGTGACAACTTTGCTTCCCACCTTAGAGGGCCACCCTCACCATGACTGTATTAAGGTCTTACAGATGACTCCCTCACATCAGTAACACACCTCTTTCTTTAGCCTTTGACACAAGGTTCATAGATGGCAGTTCAACAAACACAGACAGCCAAGAGAGAGCAGGATATACAATAGTTAGCCAGTCAAAAGTTACAGATGTAGAAGATGTCCACCTGGGACATCTTCCCAAAGGACAGAACTTATTGCCCTTACAAAGGCTCTTACACTAGTAAAGGACAAAGTCATAAACATATACACTAATTCAAAGTATACATTTAACATTTTATACTCCCATGCCTCTATCTGGCAAGAAAGGGGTTTTATCAACTCCCAGGGAATCCCCATCATTAATGCACCTCTTATCCTTAAACTCCTAGAGGCAGCACTACTCCCAAAGCAGGCAGTAATTATTCATTGTAGGGGACACCAGAATTCTGCAGATCCCATTGCTTAAGGCAATGCCTTTGCAGATTCACAAGCCAAGTTAGCTGCACAAAGGCCTTATCCTTCTCATCTTCTTCCGTTATTTCCAAACAGTATACCTCAGCCTAATTATTCAGCAGAGCAGCTACAGTTACTCCATAAGCCAGGTTACACACAAAACACTCAGGGTGGATTTTCCAGGGATCAAAACTTGTTCTCCCAGATCAGCAGGCCTTAGACATTATCACCGACTTCCATAACTGTTTCCACAGAGGATCACAGGCCCTATACAGGCTCTTAGCCCCAGTAGTTGCACATTCTTCTCTAAAGGCTATCATTCTTCAGATTACTCACTCCTGTAATCTCTGTGCTAGGACCTCTCCTCAGGGACACATAGCACCCCCTTTCTTCCCTACTCATCAAATTTGTGGACATACCCCTGGTCAGGACTGGCAAATAGAGTTTACTCACATGCCCCACCCCAAAACTCTTAAATACCTTCTCACTTTTGTTTTTACTTTTCAGGATGGATAAAAGCCTTTCCCACAATAGGGAGACCACGGATGTAGGTACTAACATCCTGTTACAGGAAATCATTCCGAGGTTTGGTCTATCTCAGAGTATTCAATCAGATAACAGTCCAGCCTTTATTTCTCAAATCACCCAACAGGTATCCTCAAGCTTGCACATCACCTGGTGCCTACGCATTCTATACCATCCTCAATTCTCAGGGAAAATAAAAAAGGCAAATGGCCTCATAAAAACACACCTTGCAAAACTTATTTCAGAATTACACCAACCTTGGCTTCAACTTTTGCCCCTAGCCTTAGCCAAGCTCAGGGCACTTCCCTGGGCTCCTACATTTTTAAGTCCTTTTGAACTTATGTATGGCAGATCATTCTTACTCCACAATCTGCCTACCCCACAGAGTCTCCCTCCTCTTTCTGACTACATCCCAGTCCTCTCCTTCCTCTGACACTTGTTACGACAACATGCTGATCTCTGCCTTCCTCAACCTTCTGAAAGGACCAAGCCAGATCCTCCCATATCCTCAGGAGATCTAATTTATCTCAAATGTTCTAAATCCATAGGACTACAACCCAGGTAGAGTGCCCCCCTACCTGGTCTTCTGGTCAACCCCAACCGTGATCAAAGTTGCTGGACTCCCATCCTGGTTTCACATCAAGCAAGCTAAGCGGTGCCCTTCCAACTCTGAATCTAACCATCCTGAGTGGTCATCTCATCTCTTGTCATCCACCTGTCTCCATCTCACCAAGGTCTCACAGCCACAACTCTCAGGCTAAGTCATGTTGTGTTATCCAATTTGGTTCCTACTTCTCTACATTTTATTAATTATCTTTTTTACAGCAGGACTCTTGACAGTCTTTCTTAAAGACTCCCACATCATGAGTAACAACTGTCTTAGTTCTTTGTAACCTCAGCTGTTTAGTCAAATATGAGATCCCTGAGGGCCTGAGCTCATATCTCCCTTATAGTGACACAGCCATGGCCCTTCCCACCCTTCTTATTCTTTCTAGCTCAACTCCTGGACCAGAGATAAGCCCTACCTACCTACGCTTTTAATTTTTACCCTTTAGGATGGGGGAAAACATGTACCTCTCATAACTTCACTCCTCCTAACCCCACACTTATTTTTCAGATTCTACCTCACTGTGGTCCTGATAAAATGACACATTTCAATCAAAGGGACCTTTCTTTCTACCTCCCCTGGGTTTTAAATATAATAGTGTCCTTCCTCCTCATAGTACCTTGTCTATTTGTTTTTCCAGTCTAGGATGCGGACACATGCCAATGATGAAGTTGTCCTGGACAAACCACCTGGTACCAGCTTCTACATAGGCATCAACCATCATCCCGTCAACCTTCCTAAGCACGAATATGGCACCCCCTTCCCCCAGGAAGTAGTAAGGGAGAGACTTCACCCTTTTCCTAACAACAAAAAGATGGGAATGAAATAGTTTTGCCCTAGAAAGCTGTGGTGGGAGGCAGGACGAAGCAGTTGAGAGGTGGGACCAAACTATGTTTACCTCCTCCCCCTGTGGCCACTCCCTTTCCCAGTGGTGCAAAAAGGAGTCCCAATCAGTAACTTGTGCATCATCAATGCTGGCCCTAAGCACCACCCCCGGTTATATACCTATTATATACCACAAGTCCTGGTCAGAGGTGACTAAGCTGTCCTTGGTCAGGCACCTCTCCAGGTCCTTGGAATAAAGGTCTTTTATCTCATATTTACTGTTTCATCGCACCAAAAGTCCTATCACTTTTCTTTCATGTGGCTACTAAAAAATTTAAAATGTATATGTATACTATATGATAATTCTATTTAACTTCACAACATTGAACAATTCCTTTAGCCATCTCTTGAAAGAAGTTCTTTGCATCTTCTGGGAAATCTTTCACTATTTTCCAGTCTTTCCATAATAGCCTCAGACACAAAGAAAGTGAGATTGATATATTTTTGTGACTGTAAGGGATTCGTGAGTCTCCAAGCACTTGCTGTGTTCTTTATTTTCTTTTTTGATTTGCCAAATTCTGGGTCTTGCTTTGATGGTATTTGAGTCTCATAATAGAAAAATTTTGCCCCTTTACTGATGTTTTGACCCTTACTTTCTCCTATTCCTTCTAAAGGGAGAGAATTGTCAGGTTGGGGAAAGGTTGTTCTTTGTCCCATCTCTTGGTTAGGTAAATCACTGAGACTAAATTGGTGACTCAAATCTCTGTCAATGAAGATTTTAGAGGATTTGTTTTAGTCTCTAACTGATCTGTGTCTTCAGCCACCATTATTTGTAAGTAGAAGCTAAAATCTGCCTTTTTTGTGACCGACTTTTACTTGTAATATGATTCAACACCCAAGGAAGACAAAAGTGATTTAATGGGCCTCACAGAGATCCCTGCAGTGGCTGAACTCCTAAAAGTTATAGGTCCTGATGTGGACTCTGTCTCTGTTTGTTCAGGGCCCTGATGAGGTGCCTGGTTTTCTGAGCTTTGCTTTGACATCTCATGACTGTAACCTCTACTTCCTTGCTGTAGCTCCATCCAGCTGGCTAACCTGGCTGTCCTCTTTCCAGCTCTGTTGAGGGTTCACTGTCCTCTGTCTTGACAAGTGACTCAGCATCCACTGGATTTTACTTGACATGTGGGTCTCTTGGAGAATAAGGGGAGTTAGGGGAGCTATACAGTGGTGGTATCCCTGCCTGATGACTTGCAGTTCCTGCATTCACAGGTCCCTGATACCCGTACCTCATCTTTATGCGCTTTCTCTGCCAGTGTAGCCATGAGGCGATGGAGTAGACAAGCTAACTGAGTGGTTAAGAGTACAGGTCCTTGGTGTGCACTTCTTGGATCAATCCTAACTCTGCCTCCTACTAAGTAATCTAATGTACATTCCTTAAACTTCCTATACCTGCCTCCTCATCTGAAATTCTCATAACAATAAAACTCCTTCAATGGGCTTTGTGATGATTAATTTAATAGGAGCACATAAAGCATAGGGATGCAAAAGAGCTAAAAAGGTATTAGGGGTGACAGCTGTGATGATGCTCATAACTTTGTCATCTTTAGCTACCAATGAATAGTAAATCTGCTTATCTACCTGAAGTAGGAAAGAATCTTCTTTATTTTATAGGAGACTTTTATAGTAATCTTGAAAGCCGAAAGATAAGGAAATTTAGCTGACTTTCTTTCTATAGGTGTCAGTGAAAGCATAGTTTAAAGAAAGAAATACAGATGCTTGGATTTTGTCTTTGGTAACATATCATCCAGTTTTGACAAATACTGTTTGAATTAGATCTTATGATGATCCCATAAATAAGACTAAATATTTTAATTTATATTTACCTTTTGTAACTTAGGAAATAGAAATTTCATTCATTCATTCATTCATTCATTCATATATTCTTAAGTTCATTTAACAACTTTGATTTCAACCCACTCTGAATCAATGTCCTCAGTTCTTGATATATAGTCAAGAATAAATAGAAGTGGTGTTAATCCTCACAGGAACTAAAATCTAGTAAAATAAAGCACCTTAAACAATAATTTTAGTAAGTAACAGATAATTCTAAGTTATTATAATACTTTGAAAGAAATACCCAAGACATTAATAGAAAATAAATACTTTCTAATGTTACATGTGCTTACTTTTTATGGGTTTGAGTGGTGATTATGGAAAATCTTTCTAGGCAGAGCTGAGAACCAAGGTACATGTAGTGCTTCAGTTCACTTTCTGTGGCTATAGCTAAGTGCCACACACTGGGTAATTTATAAAAAGAAAATGTGTTTGGTTCATGATTCTGGAGGCTGGGCATCCCAAGGGCATTGTGTGACAGTTTGTGTTGAGAGATTTTATGGTGAAAAATGGGAGGGGTAACTGATGTTTATGGGGAGTTGGCTTTTATAACAAATCCACTTCCAAAAGAATCAATTGTGCTAAGAGCAACTTGTGTTAGAGTGACATTAATCCATGCATGTGGATGGTTTTCTCATGACCTAAGCCTTGCTAATTAGGATCTGTCTCCTAACACTGCTGCACAGGAAACTAAGGTCTCACTGCATGAACTTCTGGAGGACTCACTCAAGCTGTACCATGCTGCAGCAGGTGGGGGAAGAGAGCTGGAGAGATGATTCAGGCAAAGAGGGGACAGCACAAGTAAAGGCTCCAAGTCCTTAAAGGCGTGGTGTAGTGAAGAAGTGGAAACCAGCACAGTACCTGGGAGCACACAGAACAAGGTGGGGGATGAAATGGGATAAAACCAAAATGTAAGTGAGGGGTTGGATTCTGCAAAAGTTAAAGTCTCTGACAATTATTGAATTCATTCTAAGAACAATGAAAAGAACAATGAGGATCTTAAGCAGGAGAAATGTTAAATAGTGTGGTTTATATTCTCTCTAAAAGCTACTTCCCCCTTCTATAAAATAGATATGTCTTTGAAGATAATAAGATAATGCATGAGCAATCTCCCTGAAATCTGTAAAACGCTATAGAGCTTTAAATTAATCTTATCAATATGATTGTTGCTTTAAAAAATATCTTCAATGACTCCCTGACATCACAGGCATAAGGTCTTCTCTCAGTGCATTTTAAAGTTTTCTACCTGCCGGCCCCTCTGACCCTCTCAGTACAAATATTTATACCGAACTTGGCCCCAGTGTATTATCTATGGTCTTTTTCTCATGGTACCACCTGTTCTGACATCTTGTCTTTGCTCATGATAAGCAGTGGTTCATTTGGAGTATTTCATTGCTTTTGTCCATCCATCCTAATCAAGTTACATTCATGCTTTTATTAGTTAGGACTTTCTTGGTTGCAAGGCATAGGAACTTCTAAAACTGGTTTAAATGGTAAAAGAAATCCATAAATGATGTAAATGAAAACTTGTCCACGGGATAAATCTAAAAAGGTCATCCAATTATATCAGGATGATCCATCCTTTAGTGCAGTGGTGCTGAACTTGTGGTACAAGTGTTATTTGTTTATCTTTTAGGGCAAAAGACATTAGTGCATGAGGGTTTTTTGTTTTTTTAGCTAAAACCTCAGTATTCAGGTTTAATTGCAGTGCTGGCACTTTGTGGTAAATAAGTGGGTTTTGGGTTGCAGCTGGGGCACCCGTCTCTAAAAGGTTCACTATCATTGCTTTAATGTTTCCCACAAAATTATTGTAACGCTCTTCCAGAGCTCTAGACTTTACCCTGCTAGCTTAGGACTCCATAGAGAGAGGATTTCTCTTCTCCAAACGATTTAGCAAGTGTTATGTTTTCTTCAATTGAACTAAGTAATTGCATACTGTAAATTAACCTATGCAATTATGATTGGCCAAACCCAATGAACTGAAGGTATGAGAGAGAGTTAATCTCCTTGCAAACAAAATGAATCAATTGAGATTGGGGCAGGTTGCAAAAAGAAACAGAATTGGGAATTGGATAGTCATGAGACAAAAAATAAAATTAAAAAATAAATAAAAAGAAAGAAAGAAGGAAGACAAAAAGAAAGAATCCCACTCAAGAAAACCCCCACCAAATATCTTGCATAATAGTACAGCTCATGTCTAAGTCCTCAATGCAGCTGTCTCTATGACTTTGCCCAACATCTTTAGGACCCTTTCAGTATTTCAGTGGAAAAATGTAGGAACAAAAAAATTTTTTTACAAGTGACCTTACATTCCTTCTGGAATATTTTCTCTTATTTTTATCAGCCACAAAAATATAAATACGTCAAAAATGACAATTTTATGAGTAAGCTAAATAATATATGATGCAATTTTAAATTTATAGAACCACTGTGTATATATCTTTCTTCTGAAAAGGGGGAAGGTATGAATTTTTTTGCTTTATTTTATTTTTATATTTTTAACTTTTTCTAACCTCTGGTTTCATGGCTGGGAAAAGAATTACAAGGTGAACATCTTCGTGTGTTGGCATCTGTCTTAACTTTGAATAATTCTTCACACCCTAGCAGCATCTTTACCTTCATAAACTTAGTATTTTTATCTGCAAAATATAGTCAATCAAACATGTTCCACAGAGCAATAATAAAATTTGAATGGAGTACTGGATATAAAGTTCCAAGAAGAATGCCTGGCACATAATAATACCTGGCACATAAAAAATTTAGTTTTTACTCTAGTTATTCACTGCTTCCTTGAGAGTTTACTCTTCAAATGGACATCATTTAGGCACTGGAAATGCTTAGATGAGTGAACCTAAACTTCTGCTGCATGAAATTCAGTTGAACACAAGATGAGCAAATATTACTTCTTAACTCCTGGAAGGCTTCTCCCAATATCTCATGATTCTTCAGTAGGTCCTAGAACCAGAGCCCAGCATGAGGACCTAGTTATACTGAACCCCAGGCAAGTACACAAATGACTAAATTTGCCTATCTTGTATTAACGAATACAGATAAGTTTTGGGTTTTCATGTCTCTTAGTAAGTTACTTCAGGACATTGCCATAATTTGGGGAGCTCACAGGTATAGAGAAAAGCTAGTTGATTGAAAAGGGTTCTTTTCTTGGGGAGTAGCTGTCCTCCCATGGCATCTGTTTTGCTCCCAGCTGGCTGGGAGAGCCTGTCTATGTCTTCTCAGGCTTGGCCATTCTGAGTCTCTATTTTCCTAGCTTCAAAATGAGAGGTTTGGACTAGATATATTGTAGACACAACATTTGTATTTCTAATTTTGAAACTTCCCTTTCAATATTCATCAGTTCATTTATATATTCCTTTATTTAATAGTTATTGAATTGCCTTCTCTAGGTAGGACATTTGGATTACAGAAAAGGATAAAAGTCATGACTCCAACCTTCTTAGAATGCACATTTTAATTAAGGAGATGATTACTGTATGCCTGCTCATCACCTTAATTAAAATGTGCACTGTAAGAAAAAGCATAATGATAGTGTAATGTGAAGAATACTCTAGAACAGGCATGAAGAAAGGAATATTATACTGAAACAGAGACTCAGCTTAGTTCAATTTGGGAGGGAGGTGGGAAAAGATTTGACAGAGGAGATGTTTAATTTTGGAATTTTATGGACACTTATGGATAAAATTTTTGACAAGGAAATGGGGAAGGATAGTTCAGTAAAAGCAAAAAAAAAAAAGAAGAAGCCATATTGTCTTACAATAATGACTACTGATTTTGTTTGATCATATGATATTTTACTTTAAAAGAAAAGGCAGCCCATCAAGGTAGAGATGTAAGCTGAAGTCCTAGAGAATGTAGGATATCAGATGTAGAAATCTTAACTTTATCTAATATGTAATGGTTAATTACCAACATTTTTAGGTAAAGGGGTAATATTTTAAATCTTCCCTTAAATAGATAACAGCATGATTAATTTTGAACAAGTAGAATTCTAGTGGTGAAGTTATGAATTAAATTAGAGGATAATCAGTTGGAGGTCTAATGAGGATGTATAAATCTCATAAGTAGAGCAGAAAGGATTGAAGTTAAAAAAGGAAATTACAATGAAGAAAAATGATAATTTTTACTAACTAGTTGAGCATAGGGCCAAGAGATTGGAAGAAGCTAGAATGGAGTGGCTTTTTGTTTTTTTGTTTTGTTCTGTTTTTGCTTAGGCAGCTAGAGAACACTATCACTAATCGCATAGCAGGGAAAAAAAACTTCTAAAAATGATGAAGACTTCTGAATTGGAACTGTTAAGTCTAAACTTGTGGGCTGCCTCGAGATGACACCTAGATGGATGAATTTGAGATATACTTGGACATAAGGATTTGGGTCTGAGAAAAGGGACTTGACCACAGAGATTTGGAAATCAGTAGTATTCAAAAGAGAGTTTGCGGGGCATGGTAGCACACATCTCCAATCCCAACACTTGGGAGGCTGAAGCAGGAGAATCACTGCAAGTTTAAGACAGCCTGGACCACATAGTGAGATCTCATGAGAAAGAGAGAGAGAGAGGGAGAGGGAGGGAGAGAGAGAGAGAGAGAGAGAGAGAGAGAGAGAGAGAGAGAGAGATGAAGTTAAGGATCATGATGAAGTTCCAACCTGATAAGTCACATTTCCAGGATTAAATCTATCGAAGAAATGTCTTGAGACATTTCAACCATAAATTTAATGCCCATAATTGCTTCTAAATTACCTTTAATAGCATCCTGAAGAGAGCAGAAAGGGAAGCTTATCATCTCAATATATTCATCTATGAAGACAGATCATGGTTATAGGTAAATAACTGCAATTCGTTCAGTAGAGAGAAACGAAAATGACATTGACTGGAGTAGGAACCAGCAGTGTTTTCCAGATTCTTGTTGTCTCATTCAGTGAATTGGTTAGGACAGTTAAATATGAAATATTACTGTTTTTTTAAAGGTATAAATAAGAAGAACAGGACAAGGAAAAGAAGTACTCAAGGAGGAAAGGGTGCTGTGGAGGAAAAAGAGAAGATGCATCCTGTGAGCAGAATGGACCACTGCAGGAAGAGGGCAGTGGTGTAGTCAGCCCTGCCATCTTTTATATCCTCTTTCATAGCTGATCCTTGTGGTCCCCTTGATCTTGTGCTAGAGGATAGGCATCAGGACCAAGGCTTGGCATGTTCTCCCATCAGAAGGGAAAAAAATAAAAAGAATAGAGATCCATTATGTTCAGGTACAAATCCCCTATGATGAGTATGATCATTGTGTACAGCAAAAAAGTACCAATAAAATTAATTTGTTTAAAGAGGATTAGTACCAGGTGCAGGGCTTGGCTGGATCTTGCGTCAGGCTCTGAGCTGCTGCTTGGCACCTGTGGTTACCCGGTCTCTCCCGCTTCCAGGTCACACCCAATGGCTCCAGCCATGTTGCCATGCCCTGGCTTCCTGCTTCAAAAGTATAGTCCTTGACTCGCCTTAATTATGTATTTGGACACTCTCAAGCCCCTGGTACTGAACTTCCACCTTAAAAATGTATGTCATTCAGCCTATTAGCCTGTTTAGACAATGTGCTGTCTTTATGTTGCTAGGGGAAGCGAAGCAAGTCGGTTTCTAGAATATATAACTGATCAACTGGTTTACATCTAGAATGATCACTGTACCATCTCACACACAGCAGGTATTCAGTCAGGTTTGCCAAATGAATGGTAATTGAACTATCATTAACAAAGTGCCTACAGGGCAGGGATGCCCTGGTTGGAGGATGGTTTATTGGGTTACATCCTATCACTGAGCTAACCCTCAGTTTGATCTTAGGCAGTTTTAGAGGTGGCTCATAAATCACAGCTTTTCCTGTGAGGTGAAGCTTTTCCTCAGATCCCTCCCTGCTCTATAAGGAAACATCTACTTGTCAGTCCAACAGAATTTGCAATGCAAACCTGTTTCTTGTTTGTGGGGCTAGCTCACTAATTTATTTGCTTCGGAGAGAGAATAGTAGGGAAAATTGAGGTGTCCAGCTTTCACCTCAAATAATTTAGCATGTCACACATTTTGAGTAGATTAACACTGCAGTGGTCAAGATTCTTAAGCTGAGGGTCTTCCTATTTTGGGAAAGACAGTGCAGTTGAAAAACCCTCAAGGGCATCTGCAGAGTGTTTTGCTTTCTGGTAAGTTTTACTTCTTGTCTTGCTCATCGCTTATTCTTTGGTGAAATATGTTCACTTTTCACCATGCCTTTTACAGGACAGATCCTTGATCATAGGGACAGGCCTGCCACTGTTATCTAATTATTTCTTCTTTGGAGAGGCTTCTCACTAAGTAGAAGTAGAAATTGTAAGTACCTTTTCCTCCCAGCCATGTTGCGTTGCTTCAAAGTCCTTGCTCTGATTTTGCCAAAGGGGCTTATTTGATATCATCCTGGACAAGCTAGCACAAATGGGTTGGCACCTCTGGAGTTCATGGATAAGTATCAAACTCTGCAGTCAGTAAACAAGAGTTACTTTGAGAAGATGGTGAAGGGAGAAAGAGCAAAGAAATAGGAAAGTACTCAGCAGGCAAAGTGGGTAAATATTTAGAGCTGGAACCAAGTCCTGAGGATGGGATATTGTGAATTCCTAGTATGGTGCTATGATGGATGTATTGAGTTCATGTACAAGTTTTAGAGTGTGATGGATAATTTATTTTTCTGTTATAGAAGACAAATGTCTACTGAAAATGTAAAGGGAATTTGGCTATCAAGTAACTGAATGAAACTGTGATGCAGCTTCACTGAGTTGGGTTCGGATGGTGTCATCCGTGCTTATTTTATTTTATCTGCCTTCCTTTGCGGGAGCTTCCTCAAAGGCTGCATCAGCTTATGGTGGCGAGCTATCTCTAACCTCGTGTCTTCCTGCAGGCCTGGAGAGAGGAAGAAGCTGCTATCTTGCGGTAGCTACAGTGTGTCAGAGGCTCCAGTCCTGGCTATGAATCCCTGTCTGAATCACTTACTGTGACAAGGGTGGGATGCAGATTTGTTCAAGCCAATGTAGTTTTGAGGGAGGAGATTAGAGTGTGGCCAACTGGCCAAGCAGTTGGGCAATTACCTGTCAGTCACAGAGGCCCTGGTGGCAGACACTCAAGTCCTGCACCCAGAGCCAGTCAGAAAAGGCTACCTTCAGTTTTTCTGAGAACTCAAGCAAAGTTTGCACGGACCATCATAGACTGATGTGAACCTGGAGATATGAGAGAGAGAGAGAGAGAGAGAGAGAGAGAGAGAGAGAGAGAGAGAGAGAAATAGAGACAGAGACACAGAGACACAGACAGAGACAGTGACCATCAAGCTTGGGGTCACTGTGAGCCTTTTCAACAAGCCCCTCTCTGTTTGTAGAGCCTACTTCTTTTCCTACTTTTAATTGAGCCCACATTCATTCTGCAGAGAATTTTTTCTCTTGATTTCTTTAGTACCTTTAATAAACGTAAAGTCTTGTTACTTTTTTGCTTGCTTTGACCAATTTTTCATTCAGGACAAAACAATCCTAGAATGCACCTCCAAAAGGAGACCTTAGCACTATAGAACCTGGTAACAGTGTCTCTTCCAGAAGTAGATTTAATCCACCCAAATGTGTTGATCGAACTTTGGTAGACATACATTTCCAAAAGTACAAGCATGGAAACGACACTGGGAAGTGACTAAGAAACACTTATCCTGTTCTAGTCACTTAATTCATCTAATTGTTTCTTATGTTACAGTAATGCTTATGATAGGCAACAATTAGTTTTCTTTACTCTTTTCCTCCCAGTTTAATATGGAGACCAGTGTGGATGGCAGTAAGAGTCAAGTCAAATCACACAGGTAAAACTCAAAAGTTAAATCCCAAGAAAACAATATGCTAACATCATCTGTGGTTGCTGTGATTTGAAATGCTAATGGAAAACTTAATCTAAGTTTTTATTGGCTACCCCCACACTCTGCAGCCTCTTCTGGCTTCTATCGAAGGTCATATTTTTCCATTAGAGATTTATTTTGCCTTCTAGGAGAAATCATTAGCCTGAGTTTTATTTCTCAACCAACCCCTGCAGCAATGATTTTGAAATCATGTTGCTTTCTTTGTTTTAAACTACCAAGCTTCATTGGCACATTCTGTCTATAGAAACAAAATCACAAACTTTGGCCCTCAAAATTTTTACGAAACATATCACCTATTGGGATATTATATTCAAAGTTATCAGCTTTTCAAATATAGCTTCAGGCTGATTCCTTCATTCCTTAGAATTGGACTTCCTATCTAAAAAACTCTCTGTCCACACAAAGAAAAACAGGTTGGGTCTTGAAGTACATTTGCTGCAACTGCTTGTAATGAAATCTTTCAAGTATATCAGTGGACAACTCCAGCTCAGTGAAGTAAATGGCAGTACCTGCTGCTTGGAGAGTCACCCCTCCAATCTGCTGTCCCAATTTGGCTATATAGATCTTACCTTGGCCTTGACTGATTGGCAATCTTCCAAATTTCCTCTGAAATGAAGTATGGACTGAGGTGCCTCCCACAAAAGAATTAGTGTCAGCATCATTGGAGCTAAAACAGTGAAAAGTAATAGATCAAATATATGGAAAAATCTTACTCAAATTAAAATTGATTATATGTAGTTTGCGCATGGGCTGTGAGTGTCTGGTGGGCTTGAACAAGGGCCACACTTGGAAAATACAAGACTGGACTTGGAGAGGTCCAGGTTTGGTAATCTACACAATTTCAGCTTCTGTTACCAACCAACTAAGAACAAAATGGTGATAGAAAAGAACGAGGCAAACAGATCTACCCAGAATCTATGTAACACTCAGCACTATCATAAAGCATACAAAAAAAGTTGCAACAAAGAGGAGAAAAAAAAATTTATTCTACTTTGACGCAGTTGTCTACTCTCACTTAGGAACATCTAATTACATGTACTTAGACCTAACTAGCTAAATTATGTGGATATTTAAATATGTTTCAGAGGATCTCAAGGCTTTCATTCTGCTCCAGCACAGCTGTGGGGCAGCAGGCGCTGTTTCACTCTGAAGTGCATTTTTGATGACTGCACCACCCCAGAGAATGCACCAGACCCTGGGGAGGAAGAGATTTGATGGCCACAGAGAGGTCTCCCCCAGACAAAGCACTTGATCTACAGGGTACCGTGCAAAATGAAAATTCAGATTCTTGCTTTAAAATGAAGAATTTTGGAGTGACATAGAGTATTGAGCCAAGCACAGGCCTCTCTGAGCACAGGGACCCATGTAACTGCAGACATCACCACCCAGATATGCTCTTTAGGCAGGCATGGGATTCCATTGCACTTTCTATTACTATGCAGCAAATGTCCCCAAATTTAAATGAAAGAAAACAGCCAGCATTCAATCATACCTTACGATTTAGCCAGCTGGAAATACAGGCAACAAGAAGCCGGGATTCCTTTCTGACACCATATTACTCAGTAGTATTCAGCTAATAGCTAGGTTGTCTTAAAGGTTCCCAGATGGTTTCTCTCATATGACAGGTGGCTGGAAGGCTAGAATCAGTTGTCCACATGTAGTCTCTGGCTTTCTCCATATGCATTTATCAGCAGTGAAACCGGACATCATTAGTGATTCGGCACTCTAAGAGAAACAAGGCAGAAGCTACGAGTCCTTCTGAAGACAAGACTCAGGGTTGGCCTCACCTCTCAATATTCAGTGATCAAAGTATACACAAGCTGGCCCAAGGTTAACAGAAGGAGAGCAAGTCTCACATCTCTGGGGAAAACGGCACATTACTTTTTAATCCACCAAAACTATTATAAAGCTCACGGGGTGGAAATAAAGGATAGTTGTAGGAAAATTAAATAGTCAACTATTATAAAACAGAATTAGTAGATGATATTAGCAATTACTGAACAAATTATTAGCAATTACTCAACAAATAATGGAGAGTATTAATGTGTTATTTTGACTTTTGGGAATGAATATCAGAAGTTATGACTTTATGAAGTGAAAGTAGAAATCTCTTAGAGGAGGACCTATGGGTGTAAAGAAATGAACAAATCTGTTTTATTTCACTTTGTAGTGTCTCAAATATTTCATTATTTTATTACGGACATGAACTACTTGGTAAAATTTAAATCCATTTTCAAAAGAATAATTTGTTAGTAGTTTTACAAGTATGCTAAAAATTATGTCCCATAAGCCTAAAAATAAGTTTAATGAATTTGGTAATGTTAGTATTTTGAAATGTGTCACAAAAGGATTCATCAGTAATCTTGGTCTCTGATGGGCTAAGATATTTGTCAGTTTTGATGGTCAATATCAGATCTTGAAGAAAAAAAATGACTGAGTTGCTAAATTCATATATGATTTGTTTTAAATCTAGTACTTATCACAGTTTAAGTGTGTTAAAGTCCCTGCCAGTTTTATAATTTACTCCAAAATAATATGATTGGTAATATTAATGTGATTCTATTTGATAAATGATTTTCCTATGCATATTTTTATTTCATTCTCATAATATCTGTGTGGTATCATTGTACAGTCACTGTTGCTATCTACACTTTCTAAAGGAAGTAAGCAACGTTTAGGTGAGCTAATTACATTTCCCTGTACATAAGCATCAGAGCTTGTTTTCCTGTTCCCAGCTGTGGGTTCTTTCATGATCTCTGCTAGTCACCTACCAAATCTTTACAAGACCACAACCAAATTGTGGATATTCCATAAGACAGAATGTAATTCCAATTATATATATATATATATATATATATATATATATATATATATGCATTTACTGAGTACTTCTACATCAAGAAGCAAATAGTGTGTATCTTACCAAGAACAACAGACAAAAAAGGATTCTATTTCGGTATCATATCATGAGAGTGTTACAAATCTTATTTTATTAGGACAGGAACAATATCCAGAGCTAGTCAACAGTTACCTGTGTCGTCAGGAGCATGTTACGTCTCTCACTATCAGCATACTCTCTTGTATGCTAAGTAAATGGCATTTTCCAAAGTGTGGTGCCCATACCATGGGCAGCACACAGCCAATCTTGTTGGAACAGAATTGAAAGTTTTAAATTGTGGTAGTCAATTTGTTAAATACAGATGAGAATAAAAGCAAAATAACCTGTCTGTTCTGAGATTTCACTGATATTATTGCTTGGGATGAAACCAGAGTAGATAATTCAGTTGTTTCAAGTTAGTCAATTAAATAATACAAACATTATATTATTTTAGAGTTCCTTGTAAAATTTAAGAATGCAAAATTCACAGGGGTAGGGAAGCAACTAGGAAGAGATGTTTTTGTCTGAAAACTGTCATAATTATTTTTGCCCATAATAGTCAAGAAAATCAGTAACAAAACGCATAAACATTTGTTATGTTGGTAAGAGCATGACTAATGATAGCAACATTTAAAAACTACAGTGTAAAGTAAGAAATTATTAATTTCCCTATTTAGGAAAGAAGCGAAAGTAGAGAAATGGAGTAGTTTGACAGGAAGATCATAGCTAAAATGCAGTACCAGGCTTCCAAATCAGTTCCAGACAGCAGGATCTGTGCAGTTCCACAAGCAGTGGTAATAACTGACGCCTGGCAGATGGGTACTGCTCATTATGGAGTTAGACAGCTTGAACTGGCAGCTTGGCCCCATCATTTCCTGGTGGTGAAGCTTTGAGTGTGTTGATGTTGAGGACTCTTCCTGTCTTGCTCCTCACACCTGTAAACAAGTTGATAATAATAATTATAATAGCACAGAGGTTATAGATTTCCTCCAATTGTAAAATAAAATACCCACAGCAAGTATTTAGTACAATGCTTGGTACATAATAAGCTCCTATTCACTTCCAAGCTGTCATTGCTCTTATTTCTGTCGTTGACATTGTCAGCAATCTTCTTGTTACAATTGAACATCAGTAACACATCATCAGTGATTTCTGTGCAGTACTCTACCTTGTGTAAACGACCTCCTCATACATGCTTTTGTTTGAGTTGAAAGTCTTCTCATGACATTTAAGCATCCAAGTTTATGTACCTCTTTTCCCATTATTTCATGATATATCCCATTGGTCTTTGGATCTTAGAAGTGCATACAACACATGGTATGTCACCTTTCTCAGCCTTTCCTTTTGCATCTTTTTCCTCTCTTTGCTGCGTGTGTGACAAAGTCTAGGAGAAGATACCATGAGAGCTAATAACTACCATGTAGGGTAGTGTGTGCCTTCTTGCATCAGGCTCTGTATGTACATGATTTCGAACAATCTTTATAGTAACTCTCAACACAGTTGTCTGCAGCCCCTCTTAGTTTAGGGGATTTGAGGTGTAGACAATCGAGTGATTTGTTCACTTTTTACAGATGGGATTAGTCTGAGCTTAAGCTCAACAGGGACAGAATGTTGCCCACTGCGGGCAATGGTCTGAAATTCTTGTTGTCTTAGACTTTCCAAGGGTTCGGATGGGAGTTGTCAAGTTCATTTGCAAATTATTCCCCTACAACTTTACCAAGAATACTTTTAGTTTGAGGCCCCAAAATCTCTACTCCGATCTTTAAATAGAAACCTGTCAGAGTATTCTTTCATAACAGCTTCTAGGCAAAAAAAATTGATTACTTGGCTCAAAAGTGATGATCTTATTCCAGATGAATACATATTCCTCTTAACCAGTTTTCGAACTCTGACTTGCTGTTTAGCACTCTGCATTGGGTTTTTGTAAAGATCACAAATTGTCAACAGATTCCTCCAAAGCTTTCTGAGTTTTCATTCACAGTGCTCATTTAAACCAAGAAGTCAAAATTTGGAGGAGGATTCATTTCTAGGAGTCAGGACTATTAACAACTCCTTATAGTTGTAAGGCTCTGATAGAGACATAAAATGTTGAGGTAGCATAAATCCCTCCACCAAAATCTGAACTGATATGGTTCTTTTTATGCTTTTATGTTTTTTTAAATTCAACTCAGTGAAGATTATTTCCAGGAAAAGGAGAGTTCTGATTTGTATGTCTGTTTCTATTATGCTTTTGCTAGTGATTAAATTTTCTTGGCCTTCCGACATCATGGATGCATACTGTATCTCAAACCTTTCTTTCTCAAGAGTCTTGACCTTAAAATAGCAACTATGATTACAACACATGTGAGCCATTCATATTGCATCTTGTGGTAAAACAACATCTGTCTCAGAACTTAGTGTCTTTTTATCTCTCTCTTTGGGGGTTTTACTTTTATGAATTTCTCTCAGATGCCTTGTTTATGTGTGAACACCCTATGATATTTGCAATGAATGGAAGAGGACAATAAAATTGACATTAAAAACAGGGACAGGAGAGAGAGACAGGGACAGCTGTTGGACATTGCCATGTCTCTGTCATTATTTCGAATCCTTGTGTGGCTTCAGTATATGATATATATTTTAGTATACACATTAACTTCTTTTCTACTTAGCTGTTTCTGTATCTATTTTTCTATGAAGCCATCAGATCCTCCTATCAGTAAAGAAATCCGGCGTGAAACCAGAGACACGATTTTTTCTGACACAAATGTTGATCTTTCCTGGGTCTGAACATTTGGGTGATTTTATTCTTAACTTTTCTTTGTACTCTGCCTAAAGATTCATGTACACTTGGATTCTCTACAGCAGATTTTGAGACAAATGTTCATGGACTATGTACAGTGAGTGCCACTGGGAGGCCAGGGTAGGATGTGGGTGGGAAAAGCCAACTGGGCCATGAGAGAGCTTAAACGACAAATCAGTGTTTTCACACACGGGACTAAAATAACCATCCCCTTCTGTCTTTGCCAATCAGTTAGGTGTGGTTTGCCCCAGCATATTGTGCAAGATGGCTTTCTGTATAGCTCAGGTTATTTCTCAGGCACTCACAGCTGATTTCTCAACGCTGGCAATACATCCCAAAGCTAAAGGAATAAGTCTTTCTTTAAAAAATAGAACTATTTATGTAGATCTGTCCAGTTAGCAAAAGGTAATCAAAGTAGTAAATGCCACAAGATAAAGGACAAATTACAGTGATACATTGTTTCTGAGGAAAAAAAGTAGGGTGGGGCTATAGAACCTTTGTTATTAGTACCGCAGAAGGATTTGTATACGTGACTTGTTAAATGAGAGTTGAGAAATTTTACAGGTGTTTCCCCACAGCAAACTCATGGCCAAATCCAGATAAAGAAGAGCCATGGTCAGAAAGACATATTCATGTAAATATTGTCTGTGTCGTAAAAACTGAAAAGGCCTGAATGAGATCTACAAAGTTTTAAAAATAACCTGATTCGGGTATACATCACTAACTTTGAGTTGAAAAGGAACACAGCAAGGTCAGACTTGAAGAGCTCTCAGGGCTTCCAATCTCTCAGAATAAGTCAGGATGAAATAGAAACTGTCTGGTCCATTTCTCTTGGAAAGAAGATTCATTGTATAACCAGTAACCTCAAGGGCAGACGCAAGAGACACAGAGAATTTCACCAAGAAGAACTTGGGTAAAATAAAGAAATTCACAGTGTACATATGGCTAAGTTTCAAGTTTTTTCTACACTAACAACTTCAAAATGCTTCTTAATCTCTTCCCTTATGGCAGAACAGTCCCTGTCTGTATTCAAGCAACGTGTATTTGGTATTCAGGGGTCACATAATTGTACTTTCAGTCCCATGTCCTTAGATTGAGAGGAAACTTTGTCACTCCTCATCATTTATATGTCACAATTTTGACCTTTGAGTTAATGTTGCAACATGCCGCTGTTTAGGAATCTTGGGAGAGAGGGAGTGTATTTTGGATTTTGGGGTAAGGTAAATGATTTGTAGTTACAGGGTAGACGATGGATTAAAGATGATCACAGATTCCTTGAAGCTCCTTGTATTGAAAGGTGGGGTCTATTTTTCTCCTCTTGGTGGCAGTGGCTCTAAAAAGTGAACAATGAAAAAAAATTGCTTTGTCTGCCTGGGCCTTACATTTAAAAAGAAAACGCCAAGCTCCTGCCTTAGTATTTGGGAACTTTGGAGCTATACTTGCTTAGTTACTTTCATGTCATAAGACACGATATGTAACATCTACAGTGTAAAGCAGGAAAGGTTTATTTGGCTCACAGTTTGTAGGGGTTTCAGTGTACAGTTGGTTGGCTCCAAGGCAGGAAGGCGTGGCTGAGTGGCACGGGGGATGAGAATGTCATTAGGGAGTACCCAATGCTCAAGGCAGGAGGGATGGAAATAGACCCTTTCAGACCATGCACCCAGTGACTCACTTCCTTCATCTGGGCTTTACCTCCCAGCATTACATTTATGAAAGGACTCACTGGGGGACTAATCCACTGATGAGTGTCATGCATCAGTGATCCAATCGTCTCCCTAAGCCCCACCTATGAGCACATGAGGAGTAGATAGGAACCATAATATACATCATTAAGCAGACAGTATACAGAAACCCAGGAATACACAGAGAATGACAGCACCAATTAGATTTAGCCTTCAAGCCAATTTAGGAATATACCAGGCATAAGACTGGATATATCTCATAATTTTTTTCTGCTGAGGTTGGGAAATAAAGGATGAAATTGGGGTTTTCAGCATGGACCCTGCAGGCTTCAAGGTATTATACAATCTTACTGTGACATTTCAGCCTGTCGCACACATGCTGAGGGTGAATTCAGAATCCTTCTCATTTCTCAAAGTGTTCTAATCTCCCCCCACAGCAGGAGAAAATTTATAGCTAGAACTTCAAGGGTGACAGAAGAAAGATGGCAGTCAAATCTACATTTAAGTTTCAGTTGTCATCCATTGTTTCCAAAGTTCATACCACTACCATACTAATACCACGGCTATGGTAGTCGTAGCATGCTACTGCAATATTTTTGAGATTTGATAATGTCCAGACTTGCTTCTCATTATATTTCCAAGTGTTCAGATTTCAAATCCCTCTGTTGGCTTCCCTTGCTCCAAAAATTGGTTGAAATCTGTCATCTCCTGTCATGTCCTTTTTTCTTGTGCTAGAGAGTTTATATTTTTATATGTATTTACCTTTATTCCAGTAGTGCATAGAAAAGGGCACATTTAAGTGCACATATCTGCTCTGATATCCTGTTTAATGATGAGTGTTGACATTTAAAAAAAGTGCTGTGTCAGGCCTTTATGCAATTCTGACAATGATGTTGCATTAAAATATATTCTATTCAGCGCCACATTTGGAAAAACTGAAACTCAAAGAGTTAAATAACTTTTCTAAGCTCACCAAACAAGTAAGTGGTGGTATTAAGATAGGAATCCAGGCATATCTTATTATAGTTACCTCATGTCACTCTATCATTGGAATGGAGATTTTACCTGGATTTTTGCACTGATTACCTGTATACTCTGTTACTACAGATCAATGGATGGTTATGTCTAGGTTTTGATATCTGTATAATTTAGTTTAAATTATGGTTCTTCCACTTAGTATTTGTGTCACATAGGACAAGTCATCAGATTTTTGAACATCTTTTCAGTAGTGAAATGGGTAAAACAATGTCAGACTTACCCTGGCATTTCGAGAAATAAACAAGATAGTGTATGGATGGCATTTCTAGAGAGAAATAAGCATATTAAAAATTCAGTAAATTGTGGCTTTGCTTTTACTGTTGTTTTATTTCTGTGTTAAGGGGCTTATATATAGTATAGGTCATATACAGTTTCTGAAACTATGCAGTGTAGATGAAAAATCCTTCTGCTATTTTATAGGACTGAGATTTGAGTTACCTTTTTCTCTATTAACCATTAGTTCTATGTGTGATAATGGGACCAATTTAACTGTCTCAGAGGGTTGTTCTGAAAGCTGTACTTAGTGATCCATATAAATAACCAAACCCCTATATAATGCTGAATATTAGCTGCTCTTATTTATAACACCTCTTAGGTCCTCTCCAACTCAATGATTCTCAAATGATGTGTTTTTATAATGATGTTTATTTGATCAAAATAGAATATTGAATGTGATGGGAGAGTTACTGTTTATTCACCTCCTTGACAGCTCATTCATCATCTCTGTGGGTTGTCTGAGTGGCTGGCTATTAAACCTTCTTCCACTTGGTCTATTGTTCTCTCTTTGAGAGGTCACTGCATACAGAAGAATCATGGATTGGTTGCCTTTCTAGTGACTTTGTTATGAACTGGGATATAGACCTTCCTTCTAGAGAGCTGAATAGAGAGTTTCGCATTGTTATGCCATCATATGGTTTATAAATCATGACCTACTTGAAATGGAATAAAACCCTCTCATTGCCACCTTTAGGTAGAATGTTGTCAGCAAACAAAGAAAATTCTAAACCAAAATATGAATGCTGCCCTTTAAAAGTGGTTGCAACTCAACTGTCTTGGAAATAGAGTAACCTTAAACAAAGGCGCACAAACAGAACTTACTTTGTAAAATGGACATTTCACAAAATCCAGTGTGAATCTTCCTTTCAAAAAGATAGCAATAGTGTCCATTTGCTTGCATGATTACTTGGGTAATGTTCCTTGCTGGGTGAGTATACACTGATGATAAGAAAATACAAATTTATTATCTGTTCTAGAGTCGAGTAGGTTCCTGTTCACTGTGTATCATGAGTACTATGAAGTTCCTTTTTAAAGGGAATCCACAGTCTTATGAGGAAAATGGGTCCAAAATAAATCATATCCAACATACTCATGAAGCACAAAGCAAACCTCATGCATATTTTGCTTCCTTGGTATAAATTCTTCAGAGCATGCTTTCTCATTTACAGTGTCTATGCCTACATTTTACAATGATCTTCGTTTATTTATCAAGAAACCAACATTTATTTCAAGCATACTAGTTCCCTGATTCAGCGTTAAGTCGCTGCAAAGCCAATGTGAGCAACCTACATATTAAGTAAGCAATTTCTATAAAATATGGCTCCTGAATATTAAATATCATGGGAAAGTGCTGTGGAAAAGACAGCAGCATTGAGAGATGTAAGATGCCCAGAATTTATTCAGAACAGGGAACTAGAAAGAGGGCAGTGGTGCAAAAACTCAGAATATTTGCAAAGCAGAACAGAGCTCATTTTTCCTGCAGTGAAAAGTTCAGGAAGGCAAACAGTAGATAAGGTCAGAAAGGCAGATAGAGACCAGTTTACAGAGACTTGTACAATCCAGTACAATCCAGGTTGAAGAGTTAGGGTCTATCCAAATCATTGGAACCCTTTAAGGATGGTGCATTGGTTTGAATGTGGCTTTTTTTCTATAAACAACCCCAAAAAACAAAACTCTTTTAAATTTAATTGTCAATGTAATGCTATTGAGAAGTAGTGGGAAGTGCTTGGATCATGAGGGATTAATGCTGCTCTAAAAGACTAGAGTAATTCTCAGTGCACTGAGTGAGTTTTTGAGCATCTGTCAATGGATGAATTACTTGGAAAGCAGCTGATATAAAGTAGGCTATGCTTTGTGTTTTGTCTCTTTTTCATGTACTCATTTCTCCTTATGCATTTTCAGTGTTAAGATTCAGAATGAGGCCCTTAGAAGTAGCCAAGAAGGTGTTAGCACTATGCTCTTGGACTTTTGAGTCTCCAACAACATAAGCCAACAAAACTTCTTCTTTAAAAGTCATTCATTACAATACATACTGTTAGAGCAACAGAAAACAAACCAAGTGATGTAGCCTGTTTACATCAATGTCCTAAAGAAACTATCTTGGCAACTGTGAGCAGAATGGACTGGAAAAGGGATGGCTGGTATAAGGAGACCAATTATAGACTGACATTCCAACAAAGATGCCTTGCTATCTTGATTATTTTTCTTTCATTGCTGAGGCAAAAGACCTGACACCTAGAATTAAGGAAGGAAAACTTTATTTAGCTCACAGTGTGTGGAGGTTTCAGTCCATAACCAGCTCACTCCAAGGCAGGGTGGCATAGTGAAGAACCAAAGTTCAAGACAACAGAAGACAGTAAAAGCAACAAGAGCAAAATAAGGGAAGAACAAGACTTTTTCCCTCCCTTACATTGTAGAAGGCAACATATCTACACCATTTCTGGGCCCTTATCTTGAACAGGCTCATGATGTTTACAAAGTAAAGCCCCTTGGCCCACTGATGGATCACTTACTTAACTTCTGAACTTCTCAAATTGATATGATGAACAACATCATAGAGCAGTAAGGTATGTCATTTATACCCCAGGATGTAGAATTGCTGAGTTACTTAGTTAAGCTTTTAGACTTCTCAAGTTGACACAATGTATCAACCATTTAAGTCCACCCTTGTCAACTTGGTAACCAAACACAATCTCTAGAAACAAAAACACACTTTTTTACCATTTCATAACTTGAGCATTATAGCACAAGTTTAACAATCCTTAAGAAACAGTATGTGGTCTATCAATATTATATTACATTAGAAATATAACATTTCACCTGTTGCGGTTTGTGCATGGATGCCTCCCTCAAAACCTCATAAAATCATTGGGGCAGGCTTCCAGAATTTTTGATTGATTCATGGTCCAATGTTGGGATTATCAGTGTGAGTTCTACACTTACTCAAGGGTGGGTGGCCTCTATACAATATAAGGGACAAAAAGAATTTTCTCTCCATCTTATTCTTGTTTTGCTTTTGTGGCTTTTGCTGTTATATGCTGCAATGAACTGTTGCCCTCTGTCATGAGCCATCCTGTCTTGGACTCAGTAGATTATGCACTGAAACTTCCATGAGGTATGAGCTAAATAAACCTTTCTTTCCTTAATTTTGGGCACTAGGTATTTTATCTTAGCAATGAGAGAAAAGTAACCCAAATGAATTTGGTACCAGAGAAGAGGAGTTATTGCTATGACTACACTTGATCATATTGTTCAAAAGCTTTTGGGAATGGTTTGTGGGAAAAGTTATGAAGGAATCAGGTATCTGAAAGAGTAACAGTGGAACAAATTAGGCTGTTCTGTATGGAAGATTCTGGCTAAAGATCAGAAGAACAGAAAGCGTATATCTACTAGCTATCAATAAACACTAGGCTTGAAAGGTATCCTTTGGAAACAAGGAATGAATTGGCTGCTGGAGTCCAGTAGATGTGTATTATGTCTTAGCAAAACTTTGTCTGCATTTTGCTCATGTTCAAAGACTTTTCCTGACAATAAGATGAAGGGTGGTGAACTAATGAATCTGGCAGAAGAAATATCAAGGCAGTCTAATGTTGATGCTGTGACATGGCTATTATCAGGGTCTTTTAGTGAGATTTATGTTGCAAATCAACAGCAAAGAGGATGATTTAAAATGTGAATTTTGCCACAAAAGAAGTTCCAGTAAAGTTGTGGACTGCAAAGATAGAACTGAGGAGAACTTGATTGCTGGGAATGCGCAGGAATATAGAAAAGATAAGCCTGAGGGCATCACAAGAAGCAGCAAGTCTCCATGCTTTGAAGTCTCAAAACTTCAAAAGTGAAAGACTTTGCTTTGAGGTGAAAGTTGTGGAGCACTATGTTCTAGAATGGCAGCAGCCACACTATATTCCAGAATGGTCGCAGTGGCTACACTAGCTTCCATAAAGGTGGTGACCACACCAGGTTCCAGAATGGCAGTGAGGCATAGAGAACTTCTTCCTCAGAGTGAAGTTCAGAGTGCCCAGTGATTCAGGTACTTCACCTCTACAGTCAAGAGAGAGGAAAGCCTGGCTACTGCTCTAGCTGGTAATAGAAATGTCTGTACATTACCACGTGGACTATTGTCCACATGGTAGTGGTATTAGGTGGATGCAGGATGTAAGACTTCTGAGGTTAAAAATGCTTCCACCCAGATTTCAGAAGAAAGACTGGGAGATGAGGCAGTGTGCCCCTGACAGAGCAATGTGTGAAGTTATAAGGTTGAAGCCAAAAGTGCAGTAGAGGTCCCAGAGGTTTTGAGAAACCAGGAAAGTGCATCATCTAAAGAAAGCTTCAAGGATTGAGCAGAGCCAGTCTAAGAGAGAAGTTGTGAGAGTTGTGACCACTGGAAGTACCATAGGTGTGTAGTCATGGAAGCCTTTTGAAGTTCACAACTTACCAGTTTTCTTTGAATGTTCCACATGGAACTACAGGACTTGATGTTTGCCTTGCTGGATTCTGGACTTACTTTTGTCTCAATCTTCTGTATCCCCCTGTCTGTACCTGTTAGAATAGTAATGCTTATCTTGCTGGAAGTGTTTGACTTTCTTTTCATTTGCATAGGGGCTTGGAGCTAAGAGTTTGCATTGAATCTCAGAGGTGACTTTGGACTTGGACTTTTCAGCAATGCTGAAACTGTTAGGACTTTGGCAACTCTTGGAGATAAACTAAATGCATAAAGGATGTGCATGAGTCTTTGGGGACCAGTGATGAAATATTATGGTTTGTGTCTGAATGTTCCCCCAAATCTCATATAGTCATGAGTGTGGGCTTGTAAAATTTGTCATTGATTCATGGTTCAATGCTAGGATTATGGGAGTCACTGTTAAATTGACCATGGGATGGGTGACTTACATACAATATAAGACACAGAAAGTCTTTACTCCATGCTCATACCCTTTTTCTGTTATTGATTTTGCTGTCTTTCACCACCATGAACTGTTATTCCTTTGCTATGTGCCACTCTGCCTCTGACACAGCTTATTATGGACTGAAACTTCCACAAGTGATAAGTGAAATAAACCTTTCCTTCTTTAATGCCAGGCATTGTGTATTTTGTCTCAGCAACAAGAAAAATGTAAGCAACACACTACCAGTGTCACCTCAAAGACTTAAATCATCTCTAAGAGCTGCCAAAATTCTAACACTTTCAGCTTTGCTGAAAAGTTAAAATCCCAAGTCTTCTCCAAGATATAAGGCAAACTTTTAGTTGGAAGCCTCTGTACAAATGAAAAGTTAAATACTTCCAGCATTCAATGGCATAAGATAAGCATTTTCATTCCAAAATTACAAACAAGAGGATACAAAGGATTGGGACCAAATCAAGTCCAAAATCCATCAGGGAAAACATTAAGTCTATAGTTCCATGTTTAGCATCTCTAGCAATCAGTGGCTTCACCCTTACAGCATTTCTGGTGGCTGTAGCTCCCATGGCTTCTTTTTTGGCCTGGCTTTGCTCCCTTACTGCAGCTTTCCTTAGATTATTCATGGTCTTGTCTTCTTCAAACTTCTGTGTCTCTACTGCACCTTTGATTTCACCCTTAGAACTTCACACAGTGCCCTATCAGGGGCACACTCCTTAGCCTCCCAGCCCTTCAGAAATTGGAGTGGAAGCCTCCTTAACCTCACAGCTCTTGCATTCTGCATTCACCTAAAACCAGCACCACTTGGTTGATTCCAAGTTCTGCCACCAGCTGGAGCGGTTACCAGACTTCTCTCTCTCTCTGGCTGTAGGGGTTGAGTGCCTGGATTGCTGAGCACTCTGAATCCAATTTTGAGGAACAAATTTTCTATCTGCCACCATTCTAGCACATTTTGCTTTGCAGGGTTCTCCTAAAGCAAAGTCTTTCACTTTTGCAGTTTTGAGATTTCAAAGGGTGGGATCTTCATGCTTCTTGTGGTGTCCTCAGGCCATCTTTTCTGTTCCATTCCTTCCTGGCAATGGAGATCCCCTCAACTCTGTCTTTGCAATCCATATCTTTACTGGAGCTTCCTTTCTGACCAAACTTACAACATTTTAAATCATTCTGCGGGTATCTCTGTTCTTGATTTTCAACACAGATTTGTTCAAAAGCTCCTGACAATTGCCACATAACCATATCAACATTCAACTGCCTTGAAATTTTTTTCTCAGATTAATTAGTCCACCACCTTTAATCTCAGTCTCAGGAAAAATCTCTGGACAGGAATAAAATGCAAACAATTTTTCCAAGCCATAACATACATCTTCTGAAAGTCCAACAGCCAAAGCAATTCTTTTCAGCAGAAATCTCCTTAGCATAGTCTTTACTGTGAGGATTTTTATCAGCCTTCTCATCTTCTGAGCTATGACTAGAATCTTCCATACAGAGCTGATTAAGGGATTGCAGCTCCACTCTTTAGGCGATCTCTGAACCTTTTCAGATTTTTCCCACAAGCCATTCCAAAATGCTCTTGAACCACAAGATCAGGTGTAATCACAGCAATGACCCCAAGTTCTTCCTTGGTCCCTTTTTTTTTCATTTTTGAGACAAATTACCAGACACGCAAAATTAAGAAAGCAAAGCTTTATTTAGCTTGTAGTTTGTGGAGGTTCCAGTCCCTAACTAGCTTGCCCTAAGGCAGAGTGGCATGGTGAAAGGAAACTGTTCAAGGCAGCAGAAGATAGCAAAAGCAACAAAGCAAAAGCAACAAAGCAAAAGAGGGGGAGAACAAATCTCTTTTCCTCATGTATATTGTATGCATGCTACCTGCACACACCATCTGCATGCCCTCAGCTTCCACAGGTTCAGGGTATTTGCAGTATAAGGACACTGGCCCCCTGGTACAGCGTTTAGTTAACATTTAAACTTTTCAAGCTGACACAGTGTATCAACCATTACACTTGCATTAGAACCATAAAGTAAATGTGACCATTTGCTATTAAAGAAACATAAGGCTCAAGTGCAGTGGTTGATGTGGTCCTTTCTTTTGGTTAGGTGGTTTGTTTTGTACTCCTAAGCACAGACAAATTCTAAAACATAATATAAAATATTTTGTAGAGAAAACATTTTTAAGTTGTTGTTTGTCTTTGGACACTTTCCTGAATTTTCTCTTCTAGAGAATGAGGATAATAATAGTACTAGCATCTGGGTTTTAGGGAGATTAAATGAAGTAATGACTTTAAAACACTTTGCAAAACTCTTGTTTTAGTTTTCTTTTTTTATTTAGAGAAAAACACAAAACAGAAAAAGGGTAGACATAATACACAATTTCAAAAAAATCAGTAAGAAATCACTAGTTGATAAATGACATATTGCTATCTTAGAAGTAGCTGTTCAAGTCACAAAATCAAAGTATAAAAAGTGGACAATAAATCAAACGGAATGGCAATACAAACCATTCCATTTGATGAACTAACAAAAACCTAGTAGTATGGTTATCTATCTTACACTTAAACATACATGCAATTATATCCTTTAGAGTCCTTTCTTTCCCTTTCATTATCTTAATATTTATTATACATTTTAGGTCTTATTACTGTTTCAGTTTTTATTATTTTTTATACTAGAGAGACAAAACCATATTTACAAATGTGAGTCAGATTTATGTCTCAGCAATATATGTGGCACCCATGTTTATAGCAGCACAATTTGTAATAGCTAAATCTTTGAAATAACCAAAATGACCATCAACCACAGAATGGATGAAAAAGATGTGGTATTTTTACATGATCAAATATGACTCAGCTATAAAAAAGGATGATCTTGAGGCTTTTGTAGGTAAAGGGAGGCAACTTGAGACTATCCTCATAAGTGAAATAAATCAGACTCACATTTACAAAACTCTTAAAGCAAAAGTTTGATATATATAATTTATTATCATTATCATTACCATTATCACGAGACCTTTTCTTTTGAAATACATAAAAATGGAAGGGTGCTGAGATTCAGATGGCAGGAAAGTTTTCAAGTCTTGGATAGTTTGTGGAAAAGTCAAGGTATTTATTGACTCAAACATCTTCAACTTCAACACTTTTACTGACTCTCAGAAGCTTTAAACACAGACTAAAGGTAAAGACTTTAGAAGGTAGAAATTAAATCCAAAAGTGATTGAGGGACATGGGAAATATCAAGAATTTCCAGAAGTCTTGTGAGGATTTCCTGCACAATCTGCAGCCACAGAGATTCAGTTATTCTAGGGACTTTGGTGGAATTAGAATATGAAACATGAAGTGCTTATCTGCACAGTAATTTTCTGATATTCTATTATCCCCAACTGATGTAGATGAAAACCAGTGAGTCTCAGAAAAGGAAACAGCTTGCTCAAGTTTATCCAGACAGCTTAGCAGCAGAACATGAATTTACATCTAAAGCACATGATCTTTAACAAATTATGAAGGTTAAGTCTGACTTGAGTAAGAAATACCTAGCAGATCAGTGAAGCACTGAGTGTATCTGAATGTGATTCACATGCAGTTCAAAAACTAAGGAGGAAAAAATCCACTTAGAGTTGGGTGGCACTAACAAATGGCCCTGTAGTATGGAAAAAGAAGGGGCCCTTCCCTTTTTCTTGGAGGAGTTCCAGTCTGCTTCATGACTCTGGGATGTTCAAGTTCAGTTTCTTCAAGTTTCCAGGGCAGTCTCTTCAGCCTTCTACCATTAGACTCTTCTTCTTTCTGCTATTGGACTCTGCAGAGAGCTTCAGGCCTTCAAGTTTCAACTGAAGTTCTGGCTCTCCAGTGCACAGATGGACCTCTTACACGCTTCCTTTCCTGATTCTACAGGTGGCTATTGTCTCATGTTCCTTCCTCGTTTATTTAACTAGTGAATCCAGTGCACCCTAACTGGTGCATAGATTCTTCATCCTCTGAGTAGTGGAATGTATTTTATTATCACACAGAGAACACCAAAAACAATGTACGTTGAGCCTATTTCTTAATTAGCATTCAACTCACCAATTCTGGGTATCATTAGCCCAACAATTTATTCTTTAAGTCTATGTACATCTAATTTAATCATGTGCCAGTTTAAAACTTATTTCTGAGTCAAATATCCCAGGAGGCATCATGAAATCGTCTACTATGTGAAGAACAGATCATGAGTTACTGCAGCAGAGATGATCAGGGAGGAAATCCATGGAAGGGTGTATCTCTGCCTTTGACATCATAATGTTCCATAGTATTCTTGGATAACTATGGGAGAATTTATTCCTGTTCCTTTGTTTACTTAGTCTGCACCTTTATATGGCTAGAGATGCTGCTATTCTGAGAGTTAGCTGCCTCTAGCATTGTTTTGATTTGTATCTAGATGTCCCTGTAAAGCTTCATGCAGTTATGGAGTTAGGCTTCTACAGAAAGTGCCTTCTCCCTCTCTCTCCCTCTCTCTTTCTGCTTTTTGCTTTGGTGCTTTCTGCCTGTTGTGACTGTTCTGTTCCAAGCCACACTGCCTCAAAACCAGGCTATTATGGACTGTAACTTCGACAAACTGTGAGCTGAATAAACTTTTCCTCCCATAACTTTGGTTATTGAGTATTTTGTCTCAGCAATGAGAGAAAATTAACTAAGGCAAGCATGTAATATCTAGCTTGGGCAGTTTGCTCAGTTTCCTTCTTGTGATAGTTTTCCAATTTTAACTCCAGCTTTCCTGCTTTGACATCTTCATACCTGGGACAAGAGCCACAGGGATTGCATCAAAAAACTCTTGTGTCTAATGGTGCTACAATTCTGTATCTATCATCTTGCCTATATCAAGTGGAACCTCAATGGCTGAAGGAAGCAACCATTTTTATTTTAATTTCAAAATTTCCAAATTCATAGCACTGTTTCCTTACATACTCATCTCCTTCTCTCTCTGACACATAATTTATTTGTAAAAAAATAAAGGTCAAGTGCTTTCCCTTGAAAGTGTCAAATGTCACTTTCTCAGTAATACTATTGTATTAGAAAGCTATTCAAGTGACATTGGACAGAAAACTCTAGGAATGTCACCTTTGAAACTCAAATACATCTAACTTATAAGTTTTGAGTTCATGCGTTCCAAGAAGTACACAGATTTATATAAAATATCAAGATGGCAGGAAGGTCCACAAAAACATTCACTTATGGAGAAATTTAGTATCTGTGAGACTAAAGAAAATTTAGGATTATGTGAATTTAGTAACTTAATTGTGACTAGATTAGTTAATTAGGTAATTAAAATGAAATGTGACTTTCATATTATCTTTCTGTATATTAGTAACAGAACTGTTCCTAAGATGGGCAAATCTACCACTGAGAAATGCTAATGAATTTCAGAACTGTGACTTTTCAATAGCTAAAGTCCACGTTCACTGTCTTTAGTGAAGTAGGCCAGCACCCTATATGTTGGAAAATTGCATTTTCCACATTTTTTGTTTTTACTCTTCATATCCTTTTAAAAGCAAATATAAATATAAAAAAATTTTTTGTGCAACTATTTCCTTGGCTTTCTGTAAGTTATTCTGGGGAAGCTTTATAACTCTATTAGGTTTAATTTTCACTGAATAGTAATTTATTCAAGAAGTTCATTTATTAAGATTTTTATGTAGCTTCTGATTTATTTAAAGTCCCCAGATTTCAGTGACTTAAGTAATAGAAAACTATTCTTTTTTATGGAAGAGTTTATCTGGTTTTGTGTTTGCTTTCTTCTATCCTGGCTGAATGACACATAAACAGAAGCTTGGGGAGCTGGAGTTTTCCAGCCTGGAGACACTAAAGATGCAATTCCTGAAAAGGCAGTGGGCTGGACTGTTTCCCTCTATGGCACTCAAAATTGGAGTAGGTGCAAGAATTCTAAAGAGTTATCAGGAACAACCTCTCTTTCCTGTTTAATTATAACTCAATTCAAACTAAAGCAAGAAAAGTAACAGAGATAAGGAATCAAATGTCACTTTGCTAGTAAAGCTGATAGTGGAGGTAATAGCTTAGATCTATGGGAAAATGAGATTCATTATACTGATATTCAAATTCTGAAGACTTCCCTTACGGGTATGCAAAGGGAAAAAATGTGTAAAAGCAAAAGACTAGATTTTTCCCCAACATAGAGAAATAATCATGAGACGGATGCCTATTTTTGATTAAGAAAAATTAAGTGCATTGGATTTTTATAAACTGAGTCCTTAAAAGTAAAATAGTAATTTTGAAGTACACGATGGTGCTTCCTTTGTGTCATCACATGAAGATGCCAAAGTCTGCAGATGTGGAGCTGTGACAGCAAGAAAGTTGAAGCTCTGTCACTACTGACTAGTTGGAGGCCAGTTTCTTTGAAGCAGTTTAGAGCTTAATTCCTTCCAAGGATTTTCAGAATTTTTTTTAGGAAACCTACCTATGCCATGTAGATTTTAAATTAATTTATAAAAGTTGCCCATAGTTTTAGGTAAATTATTCATAAAAGAGTGTGTTTATATATGTATGCATATGAAAATCACTACATAATATGGTCTATATAATGTATTATTTTTGAGTTTATTGATATTTTGATTGAAGCTAAATAAATAATTCAGTTTTTTTGTTATTCTATCATATTTTACAAAATACATATTCATATGTAAATGTTAAAAATTACTCGGTTTGGGACCCGAAACTCTCGAACCCTCAGAGTGGCCTGGGCTGTTTGGATCAAAAGTCTGCGCAGACCTGCACCTCGGCACGACTGTTTGGGACTGGTAGGCTTGCCCTTCATCTGCAGGGAACTGCCTGGAGACTGGCATCTGGGCCAAGTCTGTTTGGGCCCGTAGCCCCACCCTTCACCCCCAGGAAGTCTCCCAGAAAGCAGCATTGCAGCCTGTCTCTTTGGGACCCGAACCTCTCGGACCCGCAGAGTGGCCCGGGCTGTTTGGTTTGGGAATATTGTGGAGACTGGCATCTTGGCCAGGTCTGTTTGGGACTGGGAACTTTTCAGAAACCAACATTCTGGCCTGACTCTTTGGGACCTGTAGGCCCACCCTTCACTCGCAGGGAACCTCATGGAGACCTGCATGGGACAAAGCACGGTGGCCTGGCCTGCCTGAGATTCCACAGGCTCAGGGGTGACCACACCCAGCATTCACCTTACAAATTAGGGAGCCAGGAGCCCACAGAGAGGAGTTAGGACCCTGAGAGGAGGCCATGAACCTGTGGGGGAGCCACTGCCTCTCCAGGAACTGAGGGTGTAAGAGGTAATTCACCACATATGCAGAGAAAGCTTTGGAACACCCCTCAAAGTAAGGAAATATAGAAAAATGACAAAAGGAAAGACCAAAAGGCAGGCTCAAAGCCCTAGCCCTCCCCAAGAAAGCTTATAAGCTGTGTACATGGAAGAAAAAAGAAGCCATACACCTGAAATGTCTGAAGTGATATCAAATGAAATAAATATGCAAATAGGGAAAGCTATGGAGAAATTCAAACTAGAAATACTTGTCCAGGTAAAAGAAGAATTGATAAAAACAGTGAAAGAAATAGTGAACGCATCTAGTGAAAACACAGCTAAAAAATTAGAGGAACAAAGCAAACAGATAGAATCCTTCAAAGAACAATATAAAAAACAAATAGAATGCATAAAGCAGATTCAAAGAGATATACAGGAAATGAAAAATTCTATTGAAAGCTGTAAAAACAGCCTCAATGAAAGTGAAGACAGAATTTCAGACCTCGAAGATAGGATTGCAGCCAGTGAGCAGGAAAGACAAGATCTATTAAAAATAACAAAGAATCAGGAAATAACAATTCAACACCTGCAAGATGATGCAAAGAAAAATAACATAAGGTTAATAGGGATAAATGAAAAAGAAGGGGACAGCCCAAATGATATCAAGAGGATATTGACAGAAGTAATAGCTGAAAACTTCCCAAACATGAGAAGAAAAACAGACATCTGGAGAAGTGAAGCATATAGAACTCCAAACAGCCATAACCAAAATAAAACTACACCCAGACACATAATAATCACCATCCCAGAAATCCAACATAAGAATAGAATACTAAAAACTGTTAGAGAGAAAAGAGAGATCACCTATAAAGGAAAACCTATCAGAATCACGACAGACTTCTCAACACAAACAATGAAATCAAGAAGAGCA